>JBBPLF010001228.1:0-10685 GCA_038089615.1 Aureoboletus auriporus
TGCTGTTTGCTTAAGGCCATAGATAGCCTTGCGAAGTTGACAGACTTTAGATTCCTGGCCCTTTTGAATGAAACTCTCAGGTTGAACCATGTATATCTCTTGTCTAACTCTCCAAAGAGGAATGCTGTCTTGACATCAAGGGCTTCAATTTCCCAATCGTGTAGAGCCACCAGACTAAGCATGAGACGAACGGTTTCGAACCTGGCTACAGGTGAAAAGGTTTCTTCATAGTCTATTCCAAAGATTTGAGTGAATCCTTTCGCGATGAAGCGAGCTTTGACGCGATTGCCTGAGCATATAGCAAATACCCATCTCCCTTTGATGGTTTGACATCCCTTTGGCAGATTGACTAATTCCCAAACTTTCCTTTCATGCAGAGATTTGATTTCGTCTTGACATGCTCGATACCAGTCTTCTCTCTCTGAAGCTGGGAGCTTAGCAATATCTCGGTATTGCTTAGGCATGGTACAATCTCCTGATGCTACAGCGACTGAGAAGTGGTGTTTCATCCACTTATTACTGTACATCTCTCCTAAGTCTTCTGTTTTGTTCGTAGGTCTATCATTGTTCCGTTATTCCTCCTGGCTAGGTTCCAGGGTAATGTCTCTCTGAAGATCTCGCTTGATCTCTATGGGATGTCTATCACCATAGGTGTTGTCGGGTATGATCCTTGGTTGAGGACCATGAGCAGATCATCTCGGTGGTTGGTTCCGAGAGTGTTCATCAAAGGTTTGACAATTCTGATGAGGACGAGAGTGGAAGATCTGCAATGGTTCTCTACCTCGTTGTGGAGGTTGCCAAAATGCAAGGGAAGAATGACGAACAGAACCTCTATGGTGGTCCTCAGTTGGTTGAGGCTGTTGTGGAGATATGTCCATAAGAGATACAGGTTCTGGTGAAACCGTATGAGAAGGACTTATTACAGGAGGTAATGGTGATGATTTTGACTGATCATCCCATGGAGATGGCAGGAAAGGTGGCCAAGGAGTAGGTGAGCTGTCACTACTCCTGTGATCCGATAAGTTGGGATATCCTGGATTTCGCCCTTATGCTAATCCAGGACGAAGGTCGTCTCCAAGCATTGGTGGCATTGGTAGCGGGACCATGACATCACCCTGTGGTTCTGGATCCACTTTGTATGGGTTGTCATTTGAAGGATGTTAATGCTGGGCATTGGAACGTAGCACAGCGAACACTCGAAGTAGTTCGAAGATTTGTTGTGGGCAAAGCAAAGAGAAGAAGTGTCTCACTACCCAATGTGCACACTTGGGGCTCATGGATGTGCTAAGTAACAATGCTGGATTGTGTAGAACTAGCTGGGGAATACAAGTTGGATCGAGTAACTACTTATACTAGTTGTGATACTGCGCAATCCTGTGTGTGCAGCAGGGGCTATGTTGCTGCGGACTGTGTAAGGCGTGGTGCGCAGTAACGTGGCTATGAAGGATGAGTAAGGGGAACACGAGTCATCATGTAAGGAGAATGATGACGAGGAGGAGTTGGTCTGTTATGTAAGAGAATGATGACAAGGAGGAGTTGGTCCATTATGTAAGAGAATGTGGTCCCGAAGGAATCTGAAGGAATTCCTGTGGTTCCAGCTGAAGAAGAAGAACTAGTTAGGAAAAGAAGATAAGTGTCTTGTAAAGACACGAGGAGAAATGATGAGTCCATAGACATAGGGAAACGATGGGTTATACGGGAAAACCGTAACAGGGTGCTTGCATGAAAGCTGGCACATTGTCGGTAACAATTTTGGATAGAGGTCCCCAACAGCAAAGGATGTCCTCAAAGATAAAATTGGCAAGGGCAGTGGTGTTCTCAAATCGCAACATGTGAAACTCGGGATATGCGGACATCGTGCAACAAGCTTGTACAATATAGTGATAGCCACCAGCGCAAGGCATAAGCATAGTGTCGATATGTGCCTTGTGGAAAAGACCAACAACACTGGGTACAGATGGGGGAATATGGAGTTTGACAGTTTGGCAAAGTTGGCATTGGTGACAGGTGCGTACATACCATTTGATGTCTTCTGTAAGCATAGGCCACCAGAAGCGCAGCAAAAGCCACGTCTGCACAGTATAGGCACCTTTGTGCCCCAGGTCATCATGTGCCTGCTTAATAAGTGTGAAATGACGGTCTTCCAGGACGACTAACTGATGGCAACCATGTGGCTCACGATGCCAAAGGTTTCTGTGGAGGAAGAAGAAACACGTAGCGGATGTGACAAACATGGAGAACTCCTGATCGGACATCCCGGGAGGGCGAACACTAGACTCAAGGAATGCGATAATTTATTTGAGCCAAGCGTCCCGCTGGATACCTTTCGGAGAACGCGGGATAGGAGGGATCTCGACGATGCCATCAGATTGGGAGAGCGGAGGGGGATCTGTAGATAGTGTGAGTGACTCGACTGCCAAATACAGGCGATCATACAAGCACAAGTGCAAAGAGGAAGCCAGTCCAGTAGCGCACCTGTGAGGATGGCCTGGAAGGACAAGCTGAGCGGGGAAATAGGACTGATCGTTTAGCAATTGCATGGAGAAGGAATAGGATTTGTCAAGCCAATCCTTGACGTCATCGTGTTCCAGTGTATCCTCCTCAGCAGGAGGGCAGCGTGATAATCCGTCCACACCCGTATGATGATCCGCAGGGACATGGACAAGATGAAAATGGAAAAGAAGGATACCCATGATCCAACGATTTATAGTCGCGTTTGGTTGAAGGTCAGGGTTGTTGATCATACCCTTGACATACTTGGCGTCCATTTTGACTGTAAAGTTAGCGATGTTGAAAATAAAAATGTGAACAGCGTGGAGTGCGCAAAATAATCTGTAAAGCTTGAGCTTTGCCTGGGAATAGCGACTCTCAACTTCATTAAGTGTAATAGAGCCAAAACAGTTTGGATAGCGTTTGCTGTCCTCCCCGTCCTGGGAAAGAATGAAACCAATAGCAATATAAGATGTATCCACAGCAAGTACCACTTCTCGGCAGCACTCATAGTCAAGACGACGCAAAACGGGTGATTTGAGTATTGCATCTTTAAGACGCTGCATGGCTTCCTGCTGGGCTGCGCCCCATGAAAACGGAATGCCTTTCTGGGTCAAATCGACAAGCGGTTTGGCAATTGATGCATAACCTTTGATGAAAATGCGTAACACACTGCAAGTCCCAAGAAATCCATGGACCTGGCTAAGCGTAGTGCATTCAGGCCAGTCACAAATTTTCTGGACCTTCAGATCTGGGGGAATGCGATCTTCGAAGGTACATTTATGACTGACGACAATCGCGTTTGGAGTAGTGAGGATGAACTTCTTGGCTGAAACAGTTGCGCCGACATTCTCGAGATGCTGTAAAATGCGGTTAACAACTACAAGGTGATTCCATATAAACCTTTGAATTCCAGAGTTTTCCGGAATCGTTTCATAGGAGCCATCCACATGCTGATAGCGGGTAGTACCAGATTTGATGGGAAGGTCATCGATAAATGGCATAGTGTGGTCGGGTATTTCATCTTGAAGAACGAAGGCCATATTGGCCTGATAGATTTGCACTGCGTTTGTATATCCCATAGGGACAGTGGTTAAGCAGTGAGGTCCAAGGGGAGTGGAAAAGGAAGTCATATTGCGGGAGTCGACATGTAATGGTCGCTGATCATAGCCAGAAAAAAGATCCATCATGCCATAGACTGCGTAACCCGCAAAGGATTCCGCAAAGTGCTCGATGAATGGAGGTACAGATGCATCACGGATAGTAACAGCATTAAGGGGTTGGAGGTCATGTACGAGATGGAAAGTCTTGCCATCCTGTTTGAGGATGCAAAACCAGCGGGATCAATATGCAGCAGTTGAGGGTTCATAGACACCCAACACAATGTGATCTTTGATGATTTGGATCGCCTCCTTCTGGATAGAAGGCAGGACTGGGATGTTGCGAAGTACCCAAGGAGTATGAGGTATGGTCGGAATCTTCACTGCTGGGAAATAATGCTTGTCGAGCTGCCCACGCTCAGTAGGGATCCAAGCGAACACCATCTCATGAACACACACTAGCCAGCAAATGAGTTTAAGTTCATCTGGCCAAAGCCATTGAGTGGGATCAAGGTCGAGCACATCTGCACGCTCTTGGGTAAAGCATATTCCTGGAATAAAATTGGGAGGGTGAGTAGGCAAAGGCAGTAATCCACCTAACGGTTCAGCTGGTAAGCTGCGCACAACGTGGAACTCTTCTGTAACCAGAGCGGAAACAGAGCGAACCTTCTTGGCGACAGGCTTATACACGAACACATCACGAATACAGAAATAATGATGTGAGGTATCAAACTCATAAGTTGACCGCAATGCAGTAAGATTAGTATGAGAAAGGGTGAATTGAGTAGAGGAGAGAAACGGATACGAGGGGGAAGGCATAGGAGAAAGCATAAAAAGTGAATGTGAAGGAGTAAGGGAAGATTGAGTCACCAAAGAAATGGAAATAGTATTGGAAGTAATGGGTTGCGAAGAATCCATAGCAGTCTCTGAAGGCAAAGACCGCTCTGCAACAAGATAACGCAGGAAAGGATATTTAGATAAAAACGCTTGCATACTGGGAAATGTAATGGAATCTCCCCACCGTGAAGGCAGATCATCGAGACCTTAAAAACCCAGTTCAACAATGCTTTGGTGGTTGTTGCAATGCAAACCGCAATGGCAACGTGGACATCTGTTAGTCCACGTGTGGGTCGGCATCTTGAATTCTTTACTGTTATTGGGATCGCATAGGGCAATGGTTTGACTGCCATCTGGAAAGTCCTCAGTGGTTGCGGACATAAGGCAATGAAAAGGACGGCCTAGGAGTAAATCAAAATTAGCACGATCAACTACTTGTACCTGAAGTGAGACTTCTCCAGGCCCGAAGGACAAGGATAAGTTCTCTAGGACACCAAGCATTGAATCAGTACTAGTATTAGCGGATGTCATATGCATATGGTGATTAGAGCGGATAGGTTTCCCGAGTTGTTCCCAAACCCGCTTGGGCATGGCAATAATCTCAGAACCGCTGTCCAGAATGCAAGTGAGGGTATGTTTGGTGCCTACTACCTGGCAATCAAGACAGCGCAGGGGTAGACTGTGATGCGTGACGATTAAACTGTCATCTGAGCACAACACGCGATCGCCGAATTTGCAATCTACCTTGCCTGGATCGCAACCGGATAGTTCGTTCACCTGTACAGTATTAGTATTAGATGGAGAAGAATTGGAGATGTGTTTGGTAGTAGTCAGGTCGTGGAATTGCTTCCTAAACTCTGGAGCGATTGCAAAGAGGTCTTTAACTGCTATTGGAACAGTGGACTCTAGCACTGCATTGAGGACACACTTTGGAGCGGTATCGTCCTCGAGAGGAATGGAATATCTGTATTGTCTGGGGGGGAAAGTGTTTTGGTTAGCAACAGGAACACGCGGAGAAATGTTACACAAAGATGTGGAAGCAGGTATAAATCCGCTGCGATCCACACTCTTCTCGTGTACACGGGAGGAAAGAGGTGGTGTCAGAGGCCTAATGGAACCCACAGGGACCGAAGCACGAGCATCCAGCACCTCAGGAGAGACAATAGACTCTAGCTCCCCTGAGACTGTAGCAGAACTCGAATCTGGTTTGGTAGTGGGCTTCTTGGGTGGTACAGCTACACTGTCAAAATGAACGTGCTTCCCGCATTGCTGACCTTCCTTTGTAGCTTGGAAGGAGGCCCATGCTTGAGCGATAAAAGGCTGAAAATCTGGATCAGCTATATCAGGAGAATTGGGTACTTGTACATCTGCAATGAAATTTGCCAATGTGACGGGTTCGAATTCGATAAGAGCATCAATAGGTGCATCTGCCACCAACCAAATGCTGGAGGTCATATGCGCATGGATATCCCTAGAAAAGGTATTGACCAAACTCGAAGAGCTCATGTTAGCAGGAACCGTTACAGAAGATGAGGAAGCAGATGATGCGCCAGCTCCCAAACGATCCAAGCAATCCTTAAGACAACGTGCACCCGGCACTCTAGGAATGTGAGAACCGTCAGGCATATACAGCCTGCGATCGGTTCCACGGATAGTGCACGATGTGTGAATATACTCATCAACGTGAGGGCAAATGTTTACAAAGTGAGCAGGATCACCACAGAAGGCACATTTTGGGTTGCCTCCTTGCTGTACAGTATTGGTGAACTTGGCCTTGACATTCCCGCCCCCTTGTCGCAAAACTGGTTGTTGAGGAGTGGAAGTATGTTGTTGAGGGAACTGAGGGTAATGTTGTGGTGAAGGTGTCAAAAATGATGCTACAGACAGAACCGCATTACACAACACTGATCCTGTCAAAAGAAACTTAGCCGCTTCAATGATATCAGTGATCGGGTATGGGTCATCAGGATGAATATCTGGTTTGACAATAGCCAACCGATGATGGATCCAGTTCTCGATATCTTGCGGAAAACCCACAAGGAACATGGAATCGCGTTCTGTCTCAGATAGCGTGTTCTTGGCAATGAGCATGGCAGAGATTTTGGTAAACTTCCACCAATACTCTCCTAGTTCATCTTGACTATGCATAGATTTCTTTTTTTAATTCTGTATAAGGTATTGTAGGTCAGCACGGCATTAACGATTATCACCTTTGCATCCAGGATAGAGATCCTTGACTGTGGTGACAAACACAGCCCATGCGGGCGGATTAGCACGAGCACTGGGTAGGGTTTCCCAAACCTCGACTTTGTCTAAATCTGCATATCGGATAGCAGCCTTAATCTGCTGTTCTTCGTTAAGACCAGCTTGGGTTTCTAAAAACTCAATGTCTTCTAGGTAACGGGGTAGTTGAGACAGTGTTTTCCCATCGAATTTGGGAGCATTTTGGATTCCCCAAAGGGGCATTTGAAAAGCATTCACATTTGCCATGGGGACAACAGAAGGGTTTGACACAGGAGAATTAGGAGGAGAAAGGGATATTGGTGAGATGGATAATGGAGTTATAGGGTGAGTAGCCGCTAATTGAGGGGACAAGTGGAATAAATAAGAAAGATTTGGAGAAGACACAGATGAAGCCGGTGATGGGGTTAGAGGTGATAGCGGAGAAGGTATCGGGAAAGGCGAAGATGATCATGAAAAGAGAGGGGAATCCGGTAAGGGAGGAAAAGAATCGAGGTGAGGTGATGAATGGATAAATGCCCCTGGTAACTCTGGTGAGATGAAATGGGAATAACTAGTTGGTTGGTAACCAGATGATGTATGGATACCGGGTTGCGAAGGCAAGTTGGTACACGTTTCAGACCTGTCAATGGAGGACAAGTGGAGCGTGTGTGACGGGTTTGACAGATTGGATGATAGGTGGAGTGACAAGGATCTATCAATGTCAGCTAGTTGCAATGTGACGGGATAAAAAAAATCGGAATCCTCGGAGAGGTTAAGATTGCGGAACTGTGCAAGTAGGTTTTCTAGCTTGACCCTTTGGGGGTTCAGGCATAGTGTTCTTCTATTAGGTTCCTCTGGATCCCTCGCAGTGGGCTCCAGTTGAAGAGGAGATCAAGGCTCTGGATCTCAGGAATATGAGTCACAAAACCTTGGATAGCTGCTGTGGGTGGTAAGAAGGAAGCGATATGTTCGCCCCTAAAGGGATATGCAAGAGGAATGAAAAGAGGGACAACTGGCCAAGACTCTTCAACCAGGGAAGAGCCTTAATGACAAATCCAAGACTTTCCAGAGTGTTCCACTAAAAGTCTATGGTGGATCCATGGAATGTGCAGTGTAATGCAAAGAACGTGAAAGTGGAAAACTATAAGGACAATGAGGACTTGTGCGAAAGCCCTTAAGATGGTTGATGATTGAAGGGAACAATAGATGGAAGGACGAAAAAAGATGAATTTCAACTGTCTAAGTACAGTCTTTTATAATCTGGGCATACCCTAGACTGAAACAAGTAAGGTACATGTGTCACAATACCTGTCAAAGGCATGGAGACGACTAAATATGTGAATAAAGTACTTAATAAGGTAATTCAAGTCGTTAGGACATGATATGACTTGATACAACAAGTCATAAACACAATACGAACAAAAAGACTTACCAGTGATGGAACCCGAGTGTGAATGCGGAATGCGGACTATGCAGATTTCGTTCGGATCATTGCGAGTTGATGCAAGAGAGTGTGGAAATGACTTTAGATGGCTGCGGTAGAAGGTGAAAACATTAGGAAAGGGATAAGGATAAGGATGGAGGACAACCCAGGTGACGATTAGATGGTATGCGAGAGTAGAGACTTATGGCTCTCTACAGCGGGTCAGCTTAAGATCCTTCTCCTGTTGAAGGGAAAGAAGGCGAAGATGGTAGTCATGACTGGAGGGATCGCCACGAAGGTAGCATGCCTGATGGTACCTGTCAAACAACAAATTCCAAGTCCTAATGTCAATACCATTGTCCGAGTTTTCTATTCTGGGATCAGACCCGTCATCCCATCCTCTATGAGGGGTATCCATCCAGTCTTCTAAACATGACATCTAGTTAGGAACCATGGCCTTCATTAGAAGCAGGTTGGAGTAGAGAGGAGGAAGGTAGGAGCAGGGAACAATTTCCCAGAGTTGTCTGTGAACTGTATACCGTTGACAGTCATCCAAAGAAGAAACTGGGAAAGCCCAGCCGGCAGCCTTGTAACCTGATGCAATGATCTTGTGGATGTACATGAAACTATCCACAGTGTATCCATGAGGACACTGGGTCTCGACTGGTGTGATCTGGATAGGACAGACCAGTTGGTGAGAGGTGCAAAAGTTGGGTGGCGAAGGGTTAAAGGCGGTCATGTAGACTGCTCCCAGAGGATGATCCTCGATCCGACCTTCAGGATTGACCTTGAGTTGTTCGGTTGTGATCAGTAAAGTCAGGTCTGGAACTCTCAAGTTCCTGAACAAGGCAATCGAGTTGATCGATCCTCGTGGAATATTGTTCACCTGGACTAGAAACTCGTTCTCTGTGTCCCAGGCTTTCATGTTGCAGAATGCCTTGATCTTGAATGGAAAGAGGCTCCATAGGAGCATTCTCCATCTCCGCGCTAGTGCTCCCGTGATTTGGAGTGGGATTGCGGGTAAAGCCATGGGGAAGTGATTTGTTGGATCTGAAGATGGGGGTTCCGACAGGTAATGAAGATCGGGAGTGAGGTCGTTGGGATCAACCTTGAGCAGGGTGTTCCTCAGTGGTTGAGGATGATACAATGGGGGGTTCGCAGTTGCGAGGACGACGGGCTCATTGTCTGCGTGATCTAACCATGCCCTAAGAGTGAACAGCTGGTTCTGGGGGAGGTATGACATGGTGATAAGGCAGTGGAGGTGGCGAAGAAGGGTTGGAAGCTGAGGGTCGAAGATCTGGGTAATTCGCAAGTGGTGGTGGTGAATCTCGAAAGCGAGGTGCTCTCGGTAGACCAAAGGTGGGAGTTGCAAGAATATTTTGCATCATGATACAGGGATCATGAAGGTGGTCCTCCAAAGGGTCTTCAATACCTCTCCTAATCACGTTCCTTTCTATGTGATAATGTACTTTGGCACACTCAATAGTGCCTTGACAGATAGGACAGGGAATCTCGAAGGGGACTCTGGGATCAATGATGGTAGCCGAGTGTTTGTCAAAAGGATGAGGTTGGGTACCAAGAGATTGTCGAGAGGATCCAGGAGTAGGGTCTGTTTGAGTGGGATTGGATGGGGGTATAGGAACTGTAGATGGTTGAGAAATATGAACCTCTTCAATTGTCCATTGGGAGACTGAACAAGAGAAGGTGTGAGTGAAGTTCGCATGCCTCATGCAGAAAGAGATATGGATGATCTCCTCTTGCCGTTGAATGACAAGGTAACCACCGTCCACAGTAAATATGGTGAGTTTGGTAAGAATGAAGAGTGGTTCGCCGGAAGTAGCCACGACATATGCCAAGCATAAAAGTGAGAACACATGTAGGATCAATGGAACTACCCAGGAGTTTCCGCGCATGATGGAAGGCATGATTAACACTGTAAGAACGAGTGTTTAGAGGCCCTGGCTAGGACGCAGGATATCTTTCGACAGTAATGGCCTAGCCGTGTCGAGCAGGGCTCATAACCTTTCGGGAATTAACCTGAACGTAGCAGGTTAAGGGAGTGACGAAGTGTGGGAATACTCACACTTCAGGTGGAAATCCTGAGGTAGTAATCAAGAGTATAAAGAGCCTCCGACTAGAGAGTCAAAGGTAGTGTAGTCGGGTAGAGGTGTGGAACAGCTCAAAGGTAGATGGCTCCAGTGAGAAATCACTGTATAAGACTCTATAGAAAAAGGGAAAGGATGGCCTGAAGGGCCATCCTTATATATGTCTACGGCGGTGGCTGTACCTGCTAAATATGCTATGTGATATAAGAATATCAACCAATAGCATAAAAGGAGCTACGGTATCTATAGTAAGAACCAATAGCATAAAAGACTCATCTGGAGTCTATAAAGACATCCAATGGCATAAGTCACTCTTATCTATGACGTCATCTGAAGGAATATGACACCATAATGAATAGCGTAAAGGCCTCAAAGTCACATGTGATGACTAAGTGGTCTAGACCCTGTACATAAGTGAATATGTCAGCAGGTCTAGTCTCTGATTATGTACACAAGTGAATGTGTCATGCAATCAGGTGACTTGTCATGTGACAGGCCTAGAATCTT
>JBBPLF010001229.1:0-10681 GCA_038089615.1 Aureoboletus auriporus
GGAGAAGTTGAGTGTGACTCAACAAGGGTAGCGTGACTCAACAAGTGAGTGTAGCGTGACTCAACAAGTGTGGTAAGTGTGACTGAACAAGTGAGGCGTGACTCAACAAGTGAAGTGAGTCGTGGAAGGGAAGAATGCAAGGTGCTGACATTCTTCCTCTGAATGCAAGGCGGAAAGTAGGGTGAAGGGTTGAAGAGAAAAATGAATTGTCCGGGTGCCAACTTGGATCGTAACATTACCTCCGATCTACGGTTGAAGCACCTGCTGAAAACCCAAAACTAGAAGAGAGGCAGGTGGTTTGCTTTGGTCCTGAAGGAGAGAGTCCGGAGGGGTGTTGTCTTTTGTTTATAGAGAGTGCCGGTAGTGAAAAGGGGCGAGAGATGGTGTGTTTCATCAGGAACGGAGAAAAAAGACTTTTCTATGTTTGACGGGCGCGTCTTCACATAGGGGAAGCTTGCTGAGCTTCCTTGTGTTTAAGCCATATTTGGCGTGCCTTCTCGTTGTTCGGCGCCAGTTCAAGGTGCTTCCACTTCGTTCCAGCGGGTTCGGTGTCTATTTCTTCTGGGAGTGCTGTTTTCGGGCACTTTTCTGTCGGTTTTTGCGTATTTTGCATATTTGCTCGTGACTTCATTTTACTTCATCACGAGCGTGTTCTCTCGCCTGTTCCTTGCCTTTCTCACAGGCTTGCTCTCTTGGATCTCCACATTCTTTCTCCGAATGAAAAAGGACGAGCGGGAATGAGCCCGTAGACGAACAGTAGTGAGGGGCGAAATGAGCGAAGTCCTTTTCGTGTTCGCCCCGAACACTGTAACTTAGGAGTCCTGGGGGGGTGCCAGGTGGGGGTAAGACAGGGGTAAAAAATTTCTGAAATGGTCGTCAATCATGGGGTGAAGCAGAGGAATGGCGGGGTCCCAGGTGTCGTCGGTGTTGAAGGAAGGGAAAGTGCAGTTTAGTACTCATGCCGGAGTCTTGGTTCTTTTGTTCGTAAGAGGTGCTGTTGTTGTTGTTGTTGTTGCCCGGGATCAGCGGGTAACATCCTAAATCAGTTTATGCTCGTGCTGGAGCCTCTTCGGTGGTCCTCCATCTCTTGTTGTTAAGGATGGTCATCCATCTTCGAAGGACAGAGCTCTTTGTTGGTGTATCTCGGGGCTGCCGTTTTTAATCCGTTTATACTCATGCCAGAGTCTTCTTTGGCGGTCCTCTGCTTCCTGTAAAAAGGGCGGTCATCCGACAATGAAGGGGGGATGTTCTTTTGTTTCAGAATCATCGTAGATCAGTTTATACTCGTGCTGGAGTGTCTTCAGCAGTTGTGGGCGATGAAGGTCGTTGGTTTTGTTGTTAAGTTCTTTTGTTCGAGTTAACTTGGGACAACGAGGGTCAGTTTATACTCATGCTGGAGTCTCTTGGCGTTGGTGGGCATCAAGGAGTGTTGTTCCTGGTTGGTGTATCCAAGAATTTCACGGCGTAGTTTCTACTCGTGCAGGAGTCTTCTTCGGCGGTCCTTTGGCTTGAAGGTTGTAAGTTCTTTTGTTAGCTTTCAAGAACGAACATCAGTTTATACTCATGCTGGAGTTTCTTCATCAACATCGGTGGGATATCATCCTAGTTCTGAGGAGTGATATGTGTCGGGAAAGCTGGTACCTCCAATCTAGGGGATCGGCAGCAGTTCCATGGCAGTTTTTGCACTCATGCCGAGGAGGAAATGCCATTCTTTTGTTAGAAGGGATGGCACAGTGGTTCCAGTCTCACACTTCCAGTTCTTGGGGCATCGGAAGTGTCCATGGTAGTTTATACTCATACCGGGGAGTGTCTCATGGGATGGTTCCGAGATCAAGCCTCTAGCTCAGAAGGAGCGAGGCATTCCATGGTAGTTTAGTCTCGTACCGAGGAGGGTGTTCGTCGGGGATCTAGAACTGGGTAGATGGGAAGAGTTCTTTTGTTTCGTTCTTCCTCTGGTCTACTAGGTTTGAGCCTTTTAATCTCTTGCTCCGGAGTCTTGAATAGTTTAGCCTCGTATCCAGGAGGTAAGCATCGATCAGGAAGGCGATGTCCTGCTGTGGAAAGGGGTACTGGGGCAGAGGGGGTGCTTCTTCTTCTGGTGCTGCCCTGAGGTGGGCGGTGTCCGATCAAAGGGGTGGTTCTCTGCTGCGGCGGGTGGTACTAGGCGGTGTCTACTGCGGTGGAGGCAATAGACGGGATAGCAGTGGTGATGGTTCCTGCTATGATTCATCCTATTGGATCTGGATGAATGGGCGGTGTCTTTCCTGTGGTTCCAAGGATAGACGCAGTTTGTTCTCATGCCAGAGAGGTCACAGGAAAGCGGTGACGGTCTCGCTGTAGCGGTCGCGACGGCGACAGCGGAAGGGGGACAGTTTATACTCTCTTGTCTAGGAGTATCTGAGTAGTTTAGCCTCGTGCTCGGGAGGTGTCGGCGATGGTCGGGGGATGCTCTAGCTGTGGCAGTGGAGTGGGGGAATGGGCGAGAGCAGTTCTTTTGATTAGAACTGGGGGGGTCAGTTTAACCTCTTGCTGGAGGTGGCATTCAGGGGGTCGGCCAGGTGTCTTCCGTGATGTCCGGGAAGACAGGGATGCAGTTTTACCTCTTGCCAGAGGTGTTCTTTTGTTAGAAGAACAGGGGTGTCGTCCGCAGGTGTCGGCGGGGGTGGGACTGCAGTTTTACCTCGTGCTGGAGGTGACATCGAGATGGGCATGTCCAGGGGTGTCGTCCACAGTTTCTGGGTGGAGACGGTACTGCAGTTTAACCTCGTGCCGGAGGCGGGTCTCGTCCTAAGATGGAATGAGGAGAGCCGCAGCTTGTAGTCCTCCTATACTCGGGGTGTTCTGGAAGGTCCTCGTGGCGACAAGCGACGGGACAGGGTCTGCGGGTTCTGGCGCTGGAAGGCGCGGGATAGTCGGGGGAGTTTCTCCATAGAGACAGTGGGTCGTAAGGCGACGACCAATGCGTGGGGTTTGATCAGTGTGAGACGACCGTGATCAAGGGGACAGGACATGTCTTCAACCATGTGGGGTTGGTCCTACTGTCGAAAGACAGGGGCCAAGTTGAAGAGCCAGTTCTTTTGTTAGATTTGTTGATTTGCCGTCGTGAGATCGTGCAAACGAATCGTTGGACAAATAACGCTGAGGATATAACCACTCTCTCTAGTGCTTCTTGAGAACTGAGAGCACTTGATACATGGCTCCAGACGTGGGTGTGACGAGGAACCTCAAAGTATTGTCACACACAAGTACTTCGGAAGATCAGACATTGCATAGGAAAGTACTAGAGGAGAGAAGTACATCCAAGTGCGTAGAACTGGCTGGGGAAATACCAGTGAAGAGAGTAGACTACTTATACTGGGCTGGGAGGCTGTGTAAGGCAGTAGCCGCAGTAGGTGCTGTGTAAAGCAATGCATAAGCTATGTATGCTGTGCTGGGCAATGCGTGCTGCGCGAGGTGATGCGTGCAGTATGGTGATGCGTGTTGCTCGGGCTGCATAGGGCAGTGGGAGCTGCGCATGCTGTGTAAAGCAATGCAGGTAATCTAGATAGGATCGGAAGATACGAGTCATCAATTGGGAGATGTGATGACGAGGGAAAGGTCCGTAAAGTAAGGAGAAGTTGAGTGTGACTCAACAAGGGTAGCGTGACTCAACAAGTGAGTGTAGCGTGACTCAACAAGTGTGGTAAGTGTGACTGAACAAGTGAGGCGTGACTCAACAAGTGAAGTGAGTCGTGGAAAGGAAGAATGCAAGGTGCTGACATTCTTTCTCCGAATGCAAGGTGGAAAGTAGGGTGAAGGGTTGAAGAGAAAAATGAATTGTCCGGGTGCCAACTTGGATCATAACATCGCCCACTCCTACCCCTGAGAACATGCAACAAAGAGCTCTCACTCGCCATGAGAGCCTGTTACCACCCAGACTCCCCCAAGCAACCATGAATACATTGGCAGATACCCTCTAACCCATACTCCATTCCTTTTGAGGGCAAAGGGCAGCATCCTTGGATGGAGCAGGAACTTCACAAGACCCCATCAATGTCGATACCTTCCACATCCCTGAACGACCCCCTAAGAAACAAACTCGCTGTCACCAATGCGGAAAACCAGACCATCTCTGCATCTTTTGTGGAAAATACACCTGTCCTTGGTGTCATAAACACACCCCAGGACACATCCAGGCCATATACCCACAGAGATGATGTGGGGAATGTAATAAATATGGACACATTCATGCCAATTGCCCAGTTTACAACGGACTCAACTGTGATGACAGCTTTTTTGATGACGACCTCGACTTCACCAACTACAAGGTCAATGAGGGAGATATTGATGGACCAGATCGCTGAGCAGATGCTTCAGCGTTACAAAGGGGGTAATGTTACGATTTTCCCTTACAATCCATCCTTTCCCTATGTCTACGGACTCATTGTTTTCTCTTGTATCTTTGCAAAATACTTATCTTCTTTCCCTAATTAGTTCTTCTGATTCCGAACCGGAACCTATCGGAATCACATTTTACTTTGGCTTGTTGACTCATCCCTTCATCTTCAACCGGAACCACAGGAATCACTTCGGAATCCTTTGGAACCACGTTTTACTTCATTTCATTGTCTGACACCTTTTACCTTTGACTGGAACCACAGGGGTTTCTTAGGAGCCTTTTGGAACCACCTTTTTTTACATAACGGACCAACCTCTCTTCATCATCACTCTTCTTATGTGATGACTCGTGTCCCCCTTATTCATCCACATAGCCATGATACTGTGCACCCTGCTGCGCGCATAGGATCATGCAGCACCCCGACTAGTATAAGTAGCTACTCGACTCCACTTGTATCTCCCCAGCTAGTTCTATGCAATTCAGTGTTGTTACTCAGCACATCCACAAGCCCCAAGTGTGTGCACTGGGTAGTGAGATCTTTTATTCTCTTTGCTTTGCCCACAACAAGTCTTTGAACTACTTTGAGTGTTCATTGTGCTACATTCTGATGCTCAGTGTTAACACCGTCATCTTGGTCGAGCCCATTGTAAACTGGGCAATTGGCATGAATGTGTCCATACTTGTTACACTCTCCACATTGTCATTGATGACACTTGGCCTGGACATGCCCAGGAGCGTGTTTGTGACACCAGGGACAAGTATACTTCCCGCAATAGATCTGGACATGGTCTCCTTTTCCGCATTGGTGATAGTGGAGGCATTTCTTGGGGGGGCATGTAGGAACTCTGGAAGTGTTGATGTTGATGGGGTCTCGAGAGGTACCTGCTCCATCCAGGGATGCCGATCTGGTCCCTCAAATGGAATGGAGTATGGGTCAAAGGGTGTCAGCTAGCATGTTCATGGTTGTCTGGGGGAGTCCTGGTGGTAACAGGCTCTCATGGTGAGTAAGAGCCCCTCGTTGCATGTCCTCAGGGACAGGAGTGGGTGAACAGGTGGCGACTGAAGAGTTCTTTGAAACATTAGAGGAAGTGGGGGCATGGGTATCGATCTTAAGGGATTCTGGAATGGAGATTGGAGTGGAAAAGTATGTTTGTTTGGGGGTGTTACGATTTTCCCTTACAACCCCTCATTTCCCTATGTCTATGGACTCATCGTTTCCCCTGGTGTCTTTGCTAGACACCTGTCTTCTTCTCCCTCTTAGGTCCATCCACCTTCACGCTTCATTTACTTGTTGAGTCATGCTTCATTTACTTGTTGAGTCACGCTTCATTTGCTTGTTGAGTCACATTTCATTTACTTGTTGAGTCACCCTTTCCTTATTTGGACTATCACTCCTCGTCATCATTCTCTTCACATGATGACTTGTGTTCCCCTTATCCATCCAGTACAGCTTCTACTGCGCACATCGCCTTACGCAGTACGCAGTTGCATAGCTTATACTGCGTACACAGGATCGCGCAGTACTGTCCTTAGTATAAGTAGTCACATATCTTTGCCTGTATTCCCCAGCTAGTTCTACGCAATTCAGTGTTGTTACTTAGCACATCCACGAGTCCCAAGTGTGCGCCTTGGGTAGTGAGACCAGTCTTTCTATTGCTTCGCCCACAACAAGTCTTCGAACTACTTCGAGTGTTCGCTGTGCTACGTTCCGACGCCCAGCGTTAACAGGGGGAGCGAGGAGGTGGAATCTGGAGAACAGGGGAGGGAGTCCTTTCAACCGATACTGGTGTGTCCAGGTGGGGGTTGAAGGGTATGATACATGGGGCATCCCCCACATAGGTTTGATATTCATGGATACTCATGATGTTGAAGAAGGGCTCTATGAAGGGTTGGAGCAAGTTCTCATCGATGCGGTCCACCAGGTGCCCGAATCCTTCCTCATAGAGGAGGTCGAGGATGAGGGAACACACTTCATCTACTCTGGTTTGCATTGTGGATATGAACTGTTCTGGAAAGTCATGGGGAACAAGTTGGTGGGCAGCAAGACGGATGATTTGGTAGGTTTGGAAGAGGGAGCACAAATCCTTAGTTTTCTTATTGTAGTTATAGTGCAGGTCTAGTTCCATACGTAGGGTGAGGGCTGGAGTGGTCAAGACAGAGGTGAAGAGGATTCTTCGTAAGTGAGGAGGGAGACGATTTGAGCAGATATAGTAGGGGTAAGGTAACTTGAGGCAATTTCCTTGTGCCATGAGGGATTCATAGGTTCCTCTAGCCATGATACAGTTGTGATGGATGGTCAAAGAGGGGGATTGCTGGGTCATGATTCGTAGTGCCAAGGGCAGTTGTTGTATTTCTTGTTACAGAAGTATTGGTGTTCAAGGGGGTGAGACAGGGGAAGGTCATTGTGATAGAGGAAGAAGAACTTGTAGAAAGGGAGATCTAGTTGGAATTTAAAGTTTCTCTTTTGGAGCATTTACTGAGGGAAGTCCTTTGTTCAGGTGGATTTATATTCATTCAAGAGTGTTTGTGCATGTTGGAGGTTCCCAAGTATTTTCTGCTGTGGAGTATCCTTTCTAGGATACAAGGTACTGCCTTTGTCCTTGTATTCCGCGGTATGAGAGAATGGAATCTATCTCATATTCTTCTTCTTCGTCGATCAACTTGGGTGGTGGATCCAAGAAGTTGGGGTTGTGTTCTGCAGTTTCCTGATAAGGGGATAGGAGAGAGGCATGGAAAATGTCATGTATTTTCCAGGTCGGAGGCAATTTGAGGCGGTATGATACTGGGGAGATAACTTGTGTGATTTCAAATGGTCCCTCTCATTTAGGGAATAGTTTTCTTGATAGGTACTGCAGTTGAAGGTTCTTTCTTCTAACCAAACTTTATCGCCCACCTCCCATGGGCGGAACTTTGATGAAGTTCGCTCCTTCATGATCTGTTGGGTCTTTTCATGTACAGCAAGGGCTTTCCATTGGGCTTCCTCTAGTTCAAATAGCCATGTTTCTAGAGTGGGGAGGAACATTTTTCCGATTGGAGGATAGGAGTGGGGTTCATATCCAAGGATGAGGGAGAAAGGGGATTTCAGGGTAGAGGAATGTACAGTGGAATTGTGGGAGAATTCCGCCATGGGGAGTAATTCCGCCCATTGTTTTGTGTGTCCATCGCAGAATATATGCAGGTAGGTCTCGAGTTCCTGATTTACTCGTTCGGTTTCTCCATCAGTTTGGGGATGGTACACAGATGAGAGTTTTAATTCGTATTTTAGGAGTCTGGCAAGCTCTTGTGCAAAGGCCGATGCAAATTGGGGTCCTCTGTCGGAGATGCAGTAGTCATGGAGTCTGTAGTGTTGGAATACGTTTGTGAAGAACAATTGAGCGACTCCGGCTGCATCAATGGTTTTTGACAAGGGATGAGGATTACCCCCTTTGTAAGGCCATGGTCAACCACAACCATGATAGAGTCAAAAGTGAGGGAAAGTGGGAGGTCAGTGATGAGGTCAACAAAGACCTGTTGAAAGGGGCAAGTGCAGGTAGATGGAAGAAGTGTCAGTGCTGGGGTGGTAGGATGAGTGTTCACTTTATTAGCTTAGCAAACCGTGCATCCTTGGATGAATTTGTGTATGGTGGTCATGCCAGGCCACCAGTAATTATGTTGCATAAAGTTGGTAGTGTGGAATATTCCGCCATGTCCTCCATGGTCACTTTCGTGTGTAAGGTGGACAAGCCCCTGTCTTGCTGGTTCCGGAATATAAAGCCTGTGTTTGTAATGCAGCATTTCATAGGTATATTCCCAGTCGTGTGGTTGGGATTTGGTGAGCAAGGAAGTGCCCTCATTTAGTGTCTCAAGGGCGGTGACAACTAAGGGGTCAGATGGGGTGGATTTAGCTATTTTCTCAACCAGGGCAAAGTCAAGGGTGTGGATGAAGATGTCCTTGGGTAGGAGGGTAACTTCCTGGTTGTCTAGGGAAGTGTCCATGGTGTCTTGTCGAGACAAAGCATTGGTGGGTCCTATTTGTGTTCCAGGCATGGGGAAGAAATGGAGGTCGAAGTCCTGGAGGAACAACATCCATTGTGCTTGTCTCCTAGAGTGTTTCTGTGGTTCCTTGAGGTATGCAAGGTTTTTGTGGTCAGTGATGACCATTACTGGGAGTCCTGTTCCTTGTAGGTAGTGTTTCCATTCTTCCAAGGCACAAATTACTCCGAGAAGTTCCCGATTGTAGATGTCATAATTTCATTCCACAGGTGAAAGGGTTTTAGAGAGGTATGTAGGTGCAAGGGTGTAGGTCTCCATTGCTATCACTTTGCATGAGGACAGCTCCTATAGCTGTTAGAGAGGTGTCTGTCATAATGGTGAAGATTTTTGTGATGTCAGGCATTTGGAGGACAGGCTTCTGGGTGAAGGTCTGTTTAATGGCTGAGAAGGCTTCATCGCACTCTTTGGTCCACTCCCACTTTGCTCCTTTCCTGGTTAGGTTGTGGAGGGGTTTTGCCTTGGTGGAGAAGTTAGAGATAAACTTCCAATAGAAGTTGCAGAATCCAATAAACGATCGAACTGCCTTGACTGATTGGGGGGGTTTCCATTCGTTGATGGCCTTTAGTTTCACTGGATCCATCTGGATCCAGTCTGCTCTGATGATCATTCTGAGATATTCCACTTCCACATTATCGAAGAAACATTTTTTCAGTTTTAAGGATAAACAGTGTTCTCTGAGTCTTTGAAGGACTCGACAAGTTCGTTCCTGATGTACTATTGGGTCGCTAGAATGGATAAGGATGTCATCCATGTAGATGATTAACCATCCTTTGGCTAGGAGATCCGTGAAGGTGTGGTTCATCAGGGCTTGGAATGTTGCTGGAGAGTTACACATGCTGAAGAACATTACAGTCAGCTCAAAGAGTCCCATGGGTGTTATGAATGTGGCTTTCCATCTGTCTTGTGGTTTGATGAGGACATTGTTATATCCCCATTGGATGTCCATTTTGGTAAAGATGGATGATCCTTTGAGTTGGTTGATGAGGTCAGAGATGAGTGGAAGTGGGTAGGCATTTTTGATGGTGTGGGAGTTGAGATACCTGTAGTTCTGGCAGGGTCATACAGATCTGTCTTTCTTTGGTACAAAGAAGAAAGGGGATGCTTGTGGGGATTTGGATGGGACTATTTTCCCAGATTTCAGATGTTCGTCAATGAAATTTTTACAAGCTTTTTTTTCTTTTGGGTTCAAAGGTTGTGTCTAGGTCCATTCCATGGTCAAATGGTCAGGAGGGTGGTAGTTCATCTTTTTGTTCGGTGAAGACATCAGCAAAGTCTTTGTATTCAAGGGGAAGCATTTTCTCTTTGTTGGTTTCCTGGGTGGCGAGTTCTGTAGCAAGCATGGTTTTTCTGATGAGGATTTCTATCCTTTTATTGATTCTTTTCCTCCACAGCTTGGCTATCTTTTCATCGGGGTCTAGTTCTAGATACCAAATGAGGTATCTTTGGCATACTGCCTTTAGGGAGTCATGTTGTGGGGTTCTCAGTTTATCAGGGAGAACAACTTCTCCTGTAGTCCGATTTATTGTTGGATTGGTTTCTCAGAGCCATGTCATTCCAAGAATCAAGTTTTCTTTTCTGCAATTGATAACGATGAAGTCTCTTTCCTCATTTACTTCTCCAATCTGAATCATGAGGGTGACTTTGTGGTGAATTATTCCTCCAGTATTCAGGGATCTGTCCATGTTGTGGGCTTTCTTGGATTTGTCTAGTCGGATTTGTTTGTAGCCTTTTTTTTTCACTAGATCACGATCTATGAAGTCTCCACTTGCTCCGCAATCTATGAGGGCAAATGTGTTGACAATCACATACTGCAGTGAAAGTGCACCAAGAACTGCGGCCAGCCAAGGTTACAAATAGGCCACAATACACAGCGAGCCAATGGTTGGCTGAGCTATAGTGAACATCCAGAGAGGATAGATGGGCCGACAAATATTGTACCATGGGGTAATAAATGTACTGATGTAATGAAATATGAAATATAGAAGGAAATACATACAGATGGGCTGATTGGACAGGTGCCAAATCCCATGGATAGGCTGTGTTAACGCTGGGCGTCGGAACGTAGCACAGCGAACACTCGAAGTAGTTCGAAGACTTGTTGTGGGTGAAGTAAAGAAGAAGGTTGTCTCACTACCCAATGCGCACACTTGGGACTCATGGAGGTGCTAAGTAACAACGCTGAATTGCGTAGAACTAGCTGGAGAGTACAGGTGGAATCGGGTAGGTACTTATACTATGTATGATACTGCGCAATCCAGTGTGCGCAGTAAA
>JBBPLF010001230.1:0-10679 GCA_038089615.1 Aureoboletus auriporus
GACAGATCTAATATATAGTTACACAATTGAGTCAATGACACATTGAATTGAATTGACTATATCTCCATGGATACATATTCAAATGATATCAATATTTTTGTGGCACATAGCCAAGAGTAGGTACTTTTTACTGCTTACTTACACTTTGGCTCTATTTGTTCATGGTCCTGAGTTATATGACCCATTCTCCAAAATCTCAAAACATTGACTCAGTTTTGGAAGTCACTGTAGCTTTTCTGGCTAGTGGCCGCAACATCTACCTAGCAATACAACATTGTACTAGCACTTAGCACACTAGCAAGCCTTTACTAGTGCATACAATTCCTTGCAACAACTTGTGGGGATGATGTCCGACTCACTCTATTATCGCACCTAGCTTGGCCTTGCTATTAATTGTTCACTCGTCGCGTCCTTACTAGATCACATCTATTCCATTGTTATCATACATACACATTTGCAATCCCATTCCAACAGTACAACTTGAAAGAAAGCAAAGAAAGCAAAGAAAAGCACTTGAAGGTATCCATCCGATGATCTCCTCAGAATCCATTTGTAACTTTGCCACGACGAGTTTTCTTTTGAGTGGTTGTAGCTGCCGACGCATGGGCCTTGTGCTTGGTCTTGCTTTTGCCTGTAGTAGGTCCAAGAGGCTCACTTGAAGTTTGTGCTTCAAGTTCGCTGATCCTGATGCTCATCGACAAGGCTGAAGTGGAAATTGTTCCTGGCATATTGCTAGTCGCAGTATTCGTCAAGGACACAGAGGTGGTGGGAATATTCGACTCAGATTGTCTTGGACCCGCTGTGGTAATCTCGGGCCTCACAAAGCCTGTGTGAGAAACCTGGGATTTGGCTCGGATAGTCTTGGGTGCATGCGCTGCGAATGACTCCCTATCTACATCTGATAAGCAATCGGATAGCTCCGACTCAGGATCACTGGGGAGTTTATTGAAGATCGTTGACATAGAGGTGCTTGTGTTGGTGTTTGACGGAATTCTTGCCCATTTCACTAGTGCCTCAGGCTCATCAGGCGGTGGTGTTGCAAACTCACGACCTTCGGCGATACGATGTTCAGACCTTGATAGAGGTATGGCTCTCTTTTGAAGGCCTCTGCATTGGGCTCGAATTTGGGTCATGTCGTCCTCCGAGTCTGGGTCATCATGGACAATGCACACTTTGGCAAATGCTTGGCTGATAGTAGTAGTTAGTAGCATGAAGTGCCGGTACAAAGCTGAACATTGGATTCACATATGAGTTCCACCATGCAAGTGTTGCCCGAGTCCAGTCGTCCTTCTCATCGAACATTTCAATTATTGTCCATGTTAACTCCTCGAGATCCATCTGCCCAATGGTGGTATCCCACCGTGGCATGGTGCTCAGAGTGAAGTAGAGCTACAAAGTTTGTTGAGTAAGATCATGGCAAGGGTCAATACTTGCATACTATGGCATGAACGTATGCAATTATCCCTGGGGTAACCTCAGTAAGGCCCCAAGCTTGGTTCTTGGATTGCTTTAATGTGTTGCTAACAATGGCATCCGTTCTCACTGCAGATGGGCCGATGAACAAGTGTTTATAGAACTGCAACGAAGATTAGTACTGTTTGATATCAAAAAAGACCTTACTCTAAATGCCATTTCACTGCAAAACAAATCCTTCAATTTGTTGTTTGCATCATATGGTACACTATCTCCATAGAAACACATTGGCCAGTTACCTGCCGAACAATTAATTTGACCGCTTTGAAGCGCGTCCATCATTCTAAGATAGGATTGAGTAAATTTCAGGAATAAAAAAGATAAATACTACATACAAGTCAGGGTCTTCCTCGAATGTCTCAAGTTTCTTGTGAGGGCATAAGAGACGTGCAATTTGAGGGTGACTGAATCCACAGTTGGATTTGTTAGCTCCATTGCCAACTGGAGGATTGAGTGGCCCAAAGTTTGGAAAGAAATATGTCAGCCCGACATGTTTTACAGACCCAAGGTTGGTAGAGCGCTGCTTGCTCATGCCTGTTGTGATCTAGTCATTCTTAGATTAAAAACAATAGCATATATGCATGTTTATATGCTTACCCAACCACAAATCTTTGACAAGTCATTTGCCTCCATCCCAGCATCAAGTTTGTCATGCAGTCCAGGTGCATGTGCGAGAATAGTTTCATAAAACCTCTTCATCCGGTACATCTCGGTTTCATCCCTAAATAAGACATTAGTAATATTCTTGTAAAACATCTATATGGCTACTTCTCGATTTGGTCTTCAAGTCCAGCATCAATCTTGAGTCCGATTGATACTGCACTCCTAGGGGAGCTGAATGGATTTCCTAGACAAGTGATCTTGTGCCCAACAAGTTCGTATTTTTGCTGGTCATGTTGCTCCTGAGTGAGTGGTGTTGTCATTGCTCTAGATCAAGTAATCAGCATAGGTAATGCATTAGCAAAGAAGGGCTCACTTGGATTTCTTAGTATGCTGGGGCATTGCCTGAACTTCATTGGTGAGATCTGCCTTATGCTTATTATTAGGTCCCGGTTGCTGTTGATCATCATCCATAGTCATGGGAGTTGAGATGAAAGATAAGAGATGAGATTGCGCAACTGATAATCAAGCTGGGTTTGAACATTTGGTCAATGCTGACTCACCGAAACTACTTTAAGTCTTTGTCGTAGTCTAGTTAGTCTACTAGGTGGCCAATGCAACTACGAGATTGATACATCCTCATCTTTTTTCTTCTTCTCATGACTGAACTGTCTTGTCCATCCTGTGGTGCTACTGTCAAGGGAGAATGTGGCCTTTCACTTCATTCATTCCGGTACTGCAAGAAAAACAAGATATCTTTTAGTGATTTACTCCAACAACAACGAGAACGGCTTGCATTCGTGGCTGAACGAGAAATAGAGCATGTTCATCTTGAGGCAGAACAGAAAGTTGAGAGGAAACGGAGAGAGAGAGAGCAGGATGCTTTACATGCATGACATCTAGCAGAATTCCAAAGTCTTGTGGTAAGTTCATCCATCATATGCAATCATCTAACAGTTCAGGTTCCTAACTTTAGAAACAGGTTGAAGAACTTGATTTTACCGATGTTGAACGACGGCCATCGGGCCTTCCTGCTCGCAATCATCAGCTTCCACAGTGCTATCGTGATGACCTCCCACCAATGCCTATCCCCGTTCCAGTGGGTCCATTTGCAGAAGAATCATCTGACAATGTCTCTGATGGAGATCATGTTATAACTCCCCACTTGGACATTGCAATGAATATCGACCACTGTGACAACACCGACCCCATTGCCGATCCTATCCCCACTTCCTTCTGTACACCCCCGGATCCATACAGCATGTTTCGAGAATATACCAGTGGATTTCCAACATATGATCCAGAAGCAAGCACCTCACTTGATCATGTTTATGACGATCCAAACTTCCATTCTGCTGATGATGAAGATGGTCCCCCACCGTCTCAGGGACTTTTAGCCTATCTCCGTACAAATTACTTTGCCCCATTTCTCAATGCGACGACATGGCATCTTGTCACCTGGTTTTACAAGTCCAGTCACCTATCCCTTGAAAACTTGAACTCTCTCATGCAAGATGTCATACTTGCCAATGACTTTGATTGCAATGACCACAATGACTTCAATATTCAATGGGAGGTCAAACGGTTGGATGACCCAGCCTCTCAGCCCTCCTCCTCATCCTTTCAATCCCAAGAATGGCAGACCACGTCCGTTTCCATCCGGCTCCCTTGTGAAAAAGTCCTGCAATCCGAGGACTCTGCACCAGAGTTCCTTGTTGAGGGATTGCAATACCGCAAGATCACCGATATCATCAAGTCTGCTTTTGAAAAGCCTGCAGCCAAGACATTTCACACCGTTCCATACAAGACTTTTTGGCAACCAGACAAGACTCACTCACCTGAACGGGTAATAACAGAAGTATATACAGCTGATGCAATGCTCAATGAGCATGAGAGCACCAAGAACTCTTGACCTGCTGGATGCAATCTGGAAATCATTGTTGCAGCGATAATGCTATGGTCCGACTCTACCCACCTTGTGAGTTTTGGAAATGCAGCTTTGTGGCCAATTTACTTGTTCATTGGCAATCAATTAAAGTATACCCGTGCTTAGCCCACTTCATTTGCTGCATATCATCTTGCCTACATACCGAAGGTATGTGGTATTTACTACTATTTATGCGCATGACGATGATTAAAATTATGCTAGCTATCCGACACAATACAAGACTTTTACAAGAAGATGTTTGGGACAAGTGCGTCAGGAGTCACCTTGACACACTGCAAATGAGAGTTGATGCAAGCAATTTGGTCCTTTTTACTCGATACTGACTTTCTCGATGCATACAAGCATGGATTGGTCATCACATTTCCTGATGGCAAATTACACCAAGTGTTCATGTGGCTTTTAACATACGTTGCTGACTATCCCGAGAAGTAAGTACCTTCATATATACTATATTTACATTTAACTTGTGTGATCTTTTTCCAGGATCCTACTTGCATGCATAAAGTTTCTGGGGTGGTGTCCATGTCCACATTGTCTGGTACCAAAAGAAAAGATCCAGAAACTTGGAACATGGACGGACAGACGGATACGAGATAAAGAAACACGCATTGATGATGAAACACGTCGATTGTCGATTGAACGTGTTTGTAAGTTTATTTTTGAGCTTGGGCGCAACGTGACAAGCAAGGCTGTTGAAAACTTTGTTGGAGACAAGTCATTGGTTCCAACACATGTAGGTGATGTGTTACATTCAAGTTTGTACACTCACTAACACCTCTTAGAACGCCTTCTCTGAGAAATTGAGCAAATTTGGATTCAACTTCTACTCCCTATTTGTGCCAGACTTTATGCATGAATTCGAGCTTGGCGTTTGGAAGGCGATGATTATCCACCTCATTCGGATCTTATATGAGGTTGGTGGAGATACCATACAGGAATTCAATGCACGGTAGGTTTACATGGTCATCTGAGTCATAAAGGTGTCGTACTCATGTTAGTGGTTCTAGCTTTCATTTAATCCCAACATTTGGGCGAGACACAATACGAAAATTTAGCTCAAATGTATCCAATTTATCGAAGCTTGCAGCATGAGACTTTGAAGACATACTCCAGGTATGTTTACTTGACATCAAGTTTTGTTCTTATTCTTATAACACTACAGTGTGCAATACCTGTTTTCGATGGTCTAATTCCAGAACCATTCAACTCCATTGTCCTCGACATACTGTTTGAACTTGCAACTTGGCATGCCTTTGGAAAACATCGGATGCATATGGAAACAACACTCTTCCGTTTCGAAAATAGCACCACTCGCTTAGGATATGAGTTTCGATGATTTTCCTGTGATTGTTGTAGCCAGTTCAAGACATACAATCTCCCTCATGAGACGGCTGCATGTGCCCGGCGAAAGGCCCGACAAACATCATCGTCTAACTCAGGTGGACAAAGAAACGAAACCAACTCAGCATGGAAAGTTTGCACTTTTAATTTATTGACGTATAAGCTACACTCTCTTGGTGACTACATCAAGACCATCTGGATGTATGGTACTACAGATAACTATTCTACACAGGTGGTAAGTGGAATAGTACATTTCAAGTCAACTGTGAATATTTTGTTAGGGAGAGCTCAAACACCGTTGGGTAAAGCACTTCTATTATCGCACAAACAAAAAGGATTTCGCACATGCAATTGCAAAACATCAACAATGCGAGCGATTGCTTTATTGGATCCAGGAGGAACATTGTGCTGATACAGCTCAGCCTCCAAGGACGGATGCACATGCATTCATTGATCAAGAGGAGTCTCTACCAAGCTGCCCACCCGAGGTTCATTATCAGATGGGCCAAGGCAAGAAGCTCTATTGGAGTCTGGATCAATGGCTAGTGCAAAACAAGGGTGACAATGCAATAAAGGTATGTTACGAGTACTATATTGTTTTTAAGTCAGTTTTACCTCAGAGATTTATCACAGGACTTTCTCCTGACAATGAAAGACCATATTTTGGACTGACTACTTGGTAACCATGAGGGTGAGTTCACAATGCAGCAGTGCAACCAACTTCTGATCATCAATAATTGCATTTACTGGCAAAAAGTACTTCACATAAACTACACAATTTACGATCTTTGGTGAGCACAAGACCTGGTCAACCTTAGAACCCACAGCAATATCATGGTCCTTTCACATGAAGACACTAAAAATACTCATCCCTATTGGTACATTCGAGTAATAGGTATTTTTCATGCCTATGTTCAATATCATGGACTGGAATTACAAGATGGGGTGACACAGCAGCGTATTGATTTTCTATGGGTGCGTTGGTTTGCATGGAACAGGAACTTGAAGTCTGGCTGGGCCGTGCGACAATTACCTTGCATTGGATTCTATCCAAGCGAGGAAAGTGACGCATTCGGATTTGTTGATCCGGATAATGTCATCTGAAGTGTGCATCTGATTCCCAGCTTTCATTTTGGCCATACGACTGCCTTGCTTCCGCCATCAATTGCATGTATCAAGTCTGAGAATGACGAAGACTGGGATTGGTATTTTGTCAACATGTAAGCTAGTATTTACTTCTGCAAGCATTACTAAATAAATTGACACCAGTTTTGTCGACCGTGATATGTTTATGCGATACTGAGGTGGCAGAGTGGGACACAAATCGACTTGCGATGCTACAAAGTGCCTACTGAAGGACCGCGACAAACTTGACAAGGAGTCCTTCATCCTCAAGTATGACCAGCATGAACGAGAAGTTGAAGAGGACAAGGAGAGCAATGTTTCAGACTCCACACCTATGGATGACTCAGAGCTGAGCACTTCTGAGCCAGATGAGGAGATTCCTGGCAAGGATGACGAAGACTCGGACATGGAAGATGTTGCCCTTGGTGAGGATGGTAGGCAAGCAGCTGAAGGTGGAATGGAAGATGTCACCTTTGTGGAAGCGATTGAAGATGACTCGGACTTTGGAGACGAAATGGAAGAATACGGGTACATGGGTCTTGATCAGGTCCTGGATGATGCAGAGGTGGAAGAGGAGGTGTCCCACAATGAACAGCTGTCGGATCGGGAGGATGATGCGCTTGAATATGCAGACCTTTAAGATAGTACTAACAACTTTGTCATGTCATTTTTGTGCGAATAGTACTCATTAGTCTGTGAATGCAATGATTGAGGTTGAGATACAACTACTAGTACTACTAGTACTGATACAACGTGAGTCAGCCATTGCACAAGTTCTTGATAGTGCTTGCTAGATCTGGTATGAGTGGATGGAGTCCGATGTGACCTGGCAGCGACACAAGAAGTTCTTGCAAGTCATTGCTAGCCCTTGCCAGATCTGGTACGAGTAGTTGGTCCTTGCAAGACCTTGCTCCGTAGTGTAAAATTTATGGTCCATTGTTGCGAGGTTCTGCTAGCTGATATAAGGCCTAGCTAGACCACACAAGAAACTCTGGATTCCTCCAAGGCTCACAAGCTCATCCTAGATTTGGCCTCGTTTGCTGATGCTCCTGCATTCATATGGGGAGCTGGAGAGACAAATGTTACTGGCAAATACCATGAAGACTCTGGGTATATCTATGGAAAAGGCAAGATGCTGTTGGACTGAATGAAAACACACAAGCAGGAGAGATGCTGTGAGCATCAAATATACTATCCATTTGCTAATGAGGGTGAATAGGAACTAGCTAAGTTTCTTGTGATGAACATGACAAAAACACAGATATCTCAATACTTGAAACTATGATGGGTATGTCTGATTTTGTGTGTTGAACCTGATCTCATGCTCATGGTATTGTACTAGTTCAATACCCATACAAAGCCTTCATTTGAAACTGTAGATTGCTTATTTGGATGGATCAAAGCCTTCCTACTGGGCCACAATGGCAATCTACCAAAATTGAAATTAACAGTTACAAGATAGCTCAGGATGTTCTGGCATGATGGCCTAGAAGCTGTCAATGACTTATTCTCCAACCCTATATGTATTTACCAACTACATGATGTATGATCTTCACAAGATTATATGTGGTGAGGAGCAGGAATATAGTGAATTTTTTACAGGGACCTGTGCATTTGCAATCCAAGTGAGTGACTGGTGATGGTATTACTCACTTTCATCCTAATGTACTGTCTATCACATCATAGGATCAACTACTTCAAGGATCCATGGTGGTCCCAATCATCCTTGCATCTGATAAAACACCTGTCATGCATTATACTGGAGGATTAGAAATGCACCCTGTCTTCATAACCATTGGCAATATTCAATTGGATATCAGGATGTAGGCAACATCGCATGCATGGTGTTGTATTGCATTTATACCATCAGTAACATTCAAAGTTCATTTCAACTTCCAAACCCTTTTTCAGGTGCAGGTCTTCCACTGGTCATTAGATGCTGTAACCACATCACTCAAAAATGCAGCAGATCAGGGCTGTGAGCTTGTGGACCCAAATGGACTTGTCCAGGACTATTATACCCCCCTAGTTTCATATATTGCAGACCTTCCTGAACAATAGCTCATGGCATGTGTATCCAAAAGTGCTTTGCCTGTGACCACCCCCAACACATCTCAATTTGGGGAATCCCACACTGCTCCTCTTTGAATAGGTCACTACATGCTCCAGCTGATTAAAGAGTTGTGTGATGAGGTTGATCCTTGGAATCTTACTGCCTACCAGAAAACTGCCAAGTTTTTAAATCTCCTTGATATTCATAAACCATTCTGGTGCAACTGGAAATTCTCTGATCCATCCCTCTTCCTCACCAGCAAGATTTTTTATACTTGCCACAAGTTCTTCTTTGACCACATCCTCAAGTGGTGCAAAGAAGTTGCTGGTTCACATACACTCAACACCCGCTTTAGTAGCTTGCATTCATGCATTTCTTTCTGTCACTTTTGTCAGGGGGTCTTGATGAGACCATTTTGGATGGTGCTGAAGCAGTTATCGATGCCTTCATTTGTGCTGTTCATGCATTGGTAGAGTTCATTTATTGTGCACAAAATCCTATGCATACTGACTCCTCAATCACTGCCATAGAACAAGCGCTGGTAGAATTTCACACTAGAAAAGAATGCCTCATCACTCTTGGCACATGAAAGGGCATCAATGGTACCATTTGCCACTTCAATATTCTAAAACTAGAGTTGATGAAGAGTTTTGGGTGGCAAATGAAAGCAAATGACACACTCATTCAATATACTGCCAATATGACAAAGCATTTACTCATCATGCACTATAAAACACCATTTCAGTGCACATCTCATCAAGCTTGCATATATGTTGACCAAATTGTGGAAATTCTTAACCATGAGGAGATCATAAGAATGACCTCCATATTATTCTGCATCAAGCAGAACATTCAATGATGGACAAGATCATTGATGTGGAGCATGAGGAAGTGATGACCATTGACCCAACCCTTGACTTTATTCAACACATGGTACCTGAGAAGAAGCATACTGTACATTTTGTGACCCCCATCCATTCTGCAACCACTTTGAAAATCCAAATAGTTTCATCTCAATGCACCAAGACATCACATTCCATGTGACCATCCATCCAGATCATAGCAAGGTATTCCTTCTAGAGATGCAGGTGCTGTATAAGCTCCCTGATCTGCTTCACATCATTTCATGCTATATCAATCAAGCTTCACAAGGAATCTCAGCATGCAGATGGAATACTCAGGGGGATGTGAATATGTGGAACAAATTTCACTTTCAGCTTCATTCCTCATTTTGTTCACACTTTGTGGAGAGAAGCCACGTTGTTCAGGCATCCCCTCCACTGATGAATACCCACTTGGTTACTATAATGCTATGCTTCTACACCAGCTTGGTAATCTCTATGGTAATTTTTGGGTCTTCCCCCCCTTTCATCATTTACTCACAACATCATAAGGTGTTGTCCAAATCTGTGCAGTTTTCATGCTGAAAGCAAAGGGTGAATTATTTAGATTCCTCACCATTGCCCCTCTGTGTTATGTGTGCTTCTTCCATGTCATTCCTGATAGATCCAGCATTGGACTATATCAAATTGAATGTGTGGATTCTTTGATGGATCTTATGACAGGTATCATTCCATTCACTGAAATAGTGTGGGTGCTTGACCTTGTGCTGGTCTTCAACACCATTTTCAACAATGTGGCTCTTAGTAGTAAAACATACATGGAAGGCTATTGTTGAGAATCATGGTATTCTATTTATTATCTTCTATTATATAACCATGATTCTAGACAATGTTAGAAGTGAACTACGACTGGTGACACATTAAGTTGTGTTACAGAGTCTAGATTGCTTCTTACATAAGCAGGAATTCACTCTAACATTGTAATCCCTGCATTTGGCCACAGCCATTACTAAATATGGTAATTAGCCATACCCTCCATGGTATTTTCTTCCTTATTAGGAAGGTGACTTCATTAGTCATTTGGCCAATCCCATATAAGGGAATTTTACACTATTCATTATGACTCATTACATTCTTATGATGTCATAGATACAGTGACAAGCAAAACCGTTGCAATATCTAACCTCTAACCAGGGCATGAAGCACCCTGCAATCAATTGTGGGAATATCACTTTGCTTTGGTGGGAACAAATAAAGTACAAACCTTTGGCTATAACTTTGTCCCCAGGGTCATGTG
>JBBPLF010001231.1:0-10677 GCA_038089615.1 Aureoboletus auriporus
AGGGATTCTTCAATCAAAACTAGGGATGAACCGTTGTCAATAAGGGCATCGACCACAAGGGGTTTGTCAACCAAAGGCCCATTGGCCAAACATTGCCAAAAAAGAGAAGAGATAGAAATTGGGGGAACGCACTCCGAGTCATCACCAGAGTCAGACCCATTTCCAAGGGCGGCGGATGGCATGACGACAGCAACCGTATCATTGTTCTGAACAGCAGAGACGGTGTCCGTCTTCATTGTCTTCTTTCCAGCCTTGAGCCGAGGGTCATTCAAGGTGATGACCTTGTACGTTGTTGTGTCGGGGAAACCATTGGTACAGTTCTGGGAGGTGTGAGTCTGAAAGGGAAGGCGGCACTTAAAACAACCAGAGTGATCACGAAGAATCTTGCGCTCGTCGTCCGTCAGAGGTGGCAAGTGTGCTTGGGTAGTGGTCGATCTGGTCGGACCGGTATTCGAGGAGGAGGGTGTACCGCCCGGGGTGCGGTTATGTCGATCAGAGCCCATGTGGGTGGGGCCAGTCGTGTAGTTAGTAAAACACAACCCTGTTGAGGCATGACGGAGCGAAGCTTCAATTGTATCACGCATGGCACAGGTATCACGAAGGCGTTTTTCGTCAAGCTTCTTAACCGATTCAATCCATTTGCGCAGGATGGTTTCGTTCTTGGCTGTCGACGTCCTGTATTCAAGAGCAAGGTCTTTCTGCATGTTAGCTTCAAAATGATGATGAAGGTTAACATCATTCATGTACGCCAGATCGTTGATCAGGAGCGAGTTTTGAGTCTGGACTTCGACAACCCATTCGTGGAATGGACAGGAGCCTTGTCAGGACATGAGCATTTTGAGGCGAAGGTCGGTAGCCCAGTCGGTCGGTAGCCAGTAGGTGCGTACTTCTTCCATAAAGGCTGCGAAACTTAAGGCATTGAAGCGAACCGAGTCGACCGAATACCATTCTTGAATCCGAGGGTCGGCAAGCCCCCAAGCAACGCGTGCAACTTGTTCATCGGCTGCGATCGACTTATGGAGGAAGTATTGTAGGCACCCCATCTCCCACTTGCGTAGCACCTCTGGCGAGATGTCGCCAGCCGAAAGGACAGGGGGTTTAGTGGGAGCGCTCTGTTGAAATTCGCCAACCGCCATGTTGGTGCGCGATGTGTTGATAAAGGATGGGTGGGTTTCTGACGAGTCGGAAGAGTCCGAGGAGACGTTTGGTGCTATATCGGAATCCGTGTCGGATACGTCGATTAAATCAGGTAGAGAATCGCCCGAAATCGCGGACGATGGTGGTGATGAACGGGGCAGTGAGGTGGCGATGAGCGGAGTGTGTGTTTCCGATTCAGAGTCATCAGATCGGTCGGCAGAAATGTGTATGAAGAGGGTGGTGGCGGCAGCGAGCCGCGCTCGGTATCTGGTGTTAGGCGGGATGGTGGCGACATTGTAGGTTGTAGGTGTCAGAGATGTTCGGAGTTCGGAGACGTTCAGGGTACGCTCGTTGTGTCTTCAAAAAAAAGTGTGAGCCCGTCATGAGGGCGGGAACACTAAGCGGCGCGGTCAGACAGATCAGAAGAGGATGAGCATATATTTTGGAGAGCGAGAAAGAATGGGAGAAAAAGAGATACCGTACATGTCTGGTTTCTAGGGTATATATACTGTTCGAGGGGCTATGTCATTTGTGTTCCAAGAGAGAAAGGAATGTGGAAAGGGAAAAGGAATATGGTATGAAGCGGGAAAGGAATATTGAAAGGAATATGGGGAAGGGGAAAGGAATGGGGAAAGGAATATGTGTCGTAAGTCTGAGGGCGGGCTTACACCCACCCACCCTATGAAGAAAAGGTTGCCTCCCAGACATCCAGAGCTTGACAATCCTCAAGATCCTTTCGGCACAGCCATTCATCGTCCTCTGCTCCAAAACCTTCCCATCTCACGAGGTATTGCCGGCCACGACCTACCTTTCGTTCATCCAGGATTTTCTCGATACGGTGTTCGAGCTTGCCGTCCGGCGTTAGTACGGGGTCGGGATGGGGCATTGCTCGGTTTGCGAAAAGCGTGGGGTCGTTAGGATGGAAGGCTCGGAGTTGGCTGACATGGAAAGTCGGTGAGAGACGGGAGGAATCGGGGAGACAAAGGGTGTATGTCGATGTGGAAGGATGTGCAGCAAGTATCTCATAGGGGCCGTCAAAACGTGGCATGAACTTGGCCACACGTTTATTGCCACCAGCAAGGTAGTCGCGTCGATGGTTCTTGGTCAACAGCATGACCATGTCTCCAATGGTGAAGGAGGGCTCAGCTGATCAGTGATGATTGGCTGCTGTCGCTTGAAGCATCTTTGCATGCAGCAAGTTGTCCTGAGCCTCCAGGACGTCGAATTGTAGACGGGAGAGGAAGGATTGTGCATCGAACTCGGGGGTCTCAGGAGTGTCAGGAGAGGGGAGGGAGATAGGTGGGATCATCTGAGGGGAGCGTCCGAGGTGTAGTTGGAACGGTGAGAAACCAGTGCTGGCATTGACAGTGTTCATGAGGTTGAACCGGACACGAGGCAGTGCCTTAACCCAGCCCTTCTGGTGCCGATCGACCAGAAATCGGAGTGACTGGTTCACCGTTTTGTTTGTTCGCTCGCTGGTGCCGTCTGTTTGAGGGTGATAACTGCTAGACATCTTAAGCTGGACACCCGTCAGTGTATGCAACTTTCGCCAAAAATGAGATAGGAAAAGCTTATCGCGGTCCAATATGATATCTTGAGGAAGACCGTTTTCACAATACCAGTGGTTGAAGAAAAGGGTGGCCAATTGCGGGGTGGTGATGGTATCCCGGCAAGGAACGAGGCGGATGTCTGTGCCAAGCCAATCTGTCATGGAGATGAGCATATTGAACCCCAGGTCTTCCGGTAAAGGGCCAATAAAGTCGATGGCAACGGAGTCGCCACGGTGATCTGGGACAGGGAGAGGGTGAAGAGGTCCAGCAGGAGCAGTGGTGGGCGACTTGTTGCACAAACAGGCGGTGCAGCTTGGGAGGTATGATTCCACCAGGTCACATCGCATGTTGGGCCAATAGAAGGCACCACGCAATGAGGCGTAGGTTTTGTCAGCGCCAAAATGACCAGCAGCGTCGTGTGCGAGGTGGAATAACCGTTCGCGGAGTGAGTTAACGTGAGGGACCACAAGCCGGTCCATCAAGTACAGGAGTCCATCGTGTTCAACAAGCCCGGGCAGGGAGCTGAGCAATAAGAAAAGTTTTCTGCAGTAGGGATCGTCAGTGTACCCTTTGAAAATGTCAAGGGTGAGAGAGCGATCATGAGTAATACTGCTCTGTGAAATCGGAGAGGTGGTGGCCACAATATCGCCAGTAAGCGGGGAGGCCACATTGTATAGGCCTTGATGAACGGTGACTGCAGGGAGTGTGCTTGGGATGGATGGATCGGGTTCGTCCCGACACCGGGAGAGGGCATCGGCAGCAGCATTGTCTTCGCCTTTTATATACTGGATATCGAGGTCGAACTGGGAAAGATATTCAGCCCAACGAGCTTGACGTTGGGAGAGGTCCCGTTGTGTGTGGAAATTCTGAAGTGTACGATGGTCAGTGTATACAATAACTGGATTACCCAGGAGCTCCACACGCCACTTCTTGAGGGCACGGATAATGGCTAGTAGTTCTTTTTCATGGACGGGATAGTTGAGTTCGGCACCGCAGAGGGGACTGGAGTCAAAGGCCACAGGGCGGGCAGATTTCCAATCCAGACCCCATGAGAGCACCGCTCCTGTGCGGTAATCGGAGGCATCGGTGGTGAGAAAAATCCGGTTGTCGCCCAGATTGTCGTGATCGATAGTGGTGAGACAGACAGGGCTGGTGACGAGACGTTTGATGCCGTCAAAGGCCAGTTGGCAAGCCGGCGACCATGGGGGAAAGTCCAGGTCGGCTGCCTTGGTCATGAGAGGGTTCAGAATTTGCGTGTATTTTGCAAGGTCAGGAAGGTGGTCGGCCAGGTACCGAACCAGGCCCAAAAAGGATCGGACTTCGTTCGCATTACGAGGTTGCGGCCAGTCAAGAATGCGCGAAATCTTACCCTGGTCGGGTTTGATGCCACGAGCAGAAACAATATGTCCAAGAAATTTTACCTCAGTGTTAAAGAGAGAGGTTTTCTTGAGCAAGCAAAAGAGATGCGCTTGACGAAGAGCATTGAGAACAAGGCGAACATTAGTTTCGTGTTCTTGAACTGTCTGTGACCAAATAATAATGTCATCCAGGTACACATGACAAATTTTACCAATCAGATGACGAAAGGCACTGGACATGCGGCGTTGATGCATGGCAGGGGCATTACGTACACCCATCGGCATGACGGTCTATTCATACAAACCCCAGGGTGTGTGAGTCGCGAGCCACTTGATGTCGTCAGGGTGGGCCTTGGTCTGGAAGAAAGAATTGGTCATGTCAATCTTGCCAAAGATCTTACCTTTGGCGCAGTCCCGAAGGATTTCTTCAATCCGAGGAAGTGGGTGGTTATCTGGAATAGTATTGGCATTCAGGACACGAAAGTCGTTCACCCACCGAGGAAGAACAGTGGGGTCCGCTTTAGGAATGATAAATGAGGGTGAAGAGTGTTCGCTGTTGGAGGGGCGAAGGCGGCCAGCAGCAATGTGTTGTTGGAGCAGGGTATGCCAGGCTTCGCGATATTTTTTGGGACAATCGTATGAACGAAGTTGAATGAGCTTGTTGGCGTTGCGCAGTTGTACCCGAAAAAGGACATCGTCAGGCAGAGAATCACAGTGGGGAATGTCGTCTGGGAAGCGATCAACGTATTCAGCTTTCATATTGCGATTGCGCTGTTGTAAGTCCTCAATGAAAGCAAGTGCCGCAATTCGATGTTGAATCGAGGTAATAAGGTCGGATGTCGGCATAACGCTAGCAGGACAAGGGAAATCTGACAGCGGAACAGGCAAGGGATGTCGTTTTGCAAGGATTATTGGATGCGAGACAGGAGGGGGAGTGTCCTGAGGCAAGGAAGATGATAACAATTCAAATTTGGAAGGATGCGAGATACAAGTGCGTGCAGCGTGATTGACGACAATGTGATTGTGCTGAAGGAAGGGAATGCCAAGAATGAGTGGGCTACACAGGCCAGGAGCGACAATAGCGCAAACAGTGCGACTTTGGAAACGAGAATCTAGAGACGACAAGGAAAGTTTGACATAATGAGACAAGGAAAGTCCTGCAAGTGCAGGGGAGGAAAAGGCAGATCCAACAGAGAGAGGCTGTTTGAGGACACGGACACGCAAGCCGAGAGTTTGCACAAGGGATTCTTCAATCAAAACTAGGGATGAACCATTGTCAATAAGGGCATCGACCACAAGGGGTTCGTCAACCAAAGGCCCATTGGCCAAACATTGCCAAAAAAAAGAAGAGATAGAAATTGGGGGAACACACTCCAAGTCATCACCAGAGTCAGACCCATTACCAAGGGCGGCGGATGGCATGATGACAGCAACCGTATCATTGTTCTGAACAGCAGAGACGGTGTCCGTCTTCATTGTCTTCTTTCCAGCCTTGAGCCGAGGGTCATTCAAGGTGATGACCTTGTACGTTGTTGGGTCGGGGAAACCATTGGTACAGTTCTGGGAGGTGTGAGTCTGAAAGGGAAGGCGGCACTTAAAACAACCAGAATGATCACGAAGAATCTTGTGCTCATCGTCCGTCAGAGGTGGCAAGCGTGCTTGGGTAGTGGTCGAGCTGGTCGGACCGGTATTCGAGGAGGAGGGTGTACCGCCCGGGGTGCGGTTACGTCGATCAGAGCCCATGTGGGTGGGGCCAGTCGTGTAGTTAGTAAAACGCAACCCTGTTGAGGCATGACGGAGCGAAGCTTCAATTGTATCACGCATGGCACGGGTATCGCGAAGGCGTTTTTCGTCAAGCTTCTTAACCGATTCAATCCATTTGCACAGGATGGTTTCATTCTTGGCTGTCGACATCCTGTATTCAAGAGCAAGGTCTTTCTGCATGTTAGCTTCAAAATGATGACGAAGGTTAACATCATTCATGTGCGCCAGATCGTTGATCAGGAGCGAGTTTTGAGTCTGGACTTCGACAACCCATTCGTGGAATGGACGGGAGCCTTGTCAGGACATGAGCATTTTGAGGCGAAGGTCGGTAGCCCAGTCGGTCGGTAGCCAGTAGGTGCGTACTTCTTCCATAAAGGCTGCGAAACTTAAGGCATTGAAGCGAACCGAGTTGACCGAATACCATTCTTGAATCCGAGGGTCAGCAAGCCCCCAAGCAACGCGTGCAACTTGTTCATCGGCTGCGATCAACTTATGGAGGAAGTATTGTAGGCACCCCATCTCCCACTTGCGTAGCACCTCTGGCGAGATGTCGCCAGCCGAAAGGACAGGGGGTTTAGTGGGAGCGCTCTGTTGAAATTCGCCAACCGCCATGTTGGTGCGCAATGTGTTGATAAAGGATGGGTGGGTTTCTGACGAGTCGGAAGAGTCCGAGGAGACGTTTGGTGCTATATCGGAATCCGTGTCGGATACGTCAATTAAATCAGGTAGAGAATCGCCCGAAATCACAGACGATGGTGGTGATGAACGGGGCAGTGAGGTGGCGATGAGCGGAGTGTGTGTTTCCGATTCAGAGTCATCAGATCGGTCGGCAGAAATGTGTATGAAGAGGGTGGTGGCGGCAGCGAGCCGCGCTCGGTATCTGGTGTTAGGCGGGATGGTGGCGACATTGTAGGTTGTAGGTGTCAGAGATGTTCGGAGTTCGGAGACGTTCAGGGTACGCTCGTTGTGTCTTCAAAAAAAAGTGTGAGCCCGTCATGAGGGCGGGAACACTAAGCGGCGCGGTCAGACAGATCAGAAGAGGATGAGCATATATTTTGGAGAGCGAGAAAGAATGGGAGAAAAAGAGATACCGTACATGTCTGGTTTCTAGGGTATATATACTGTTCGAGGGGCTATGTCATTTGTGTTCCAAGAGAGAAAGGAATGTGGAAAGGGAAAAGGAATATGGTATGAAGCGGGAAAGGAATATTGAAAGGAATATGGGGAAGGGGAAAGGAATGGGGAAAGGAATATGTGTCGTAAGTCTGAGGGCGGGCTTACACCCACCCACCCTATGAAGAAAAGGTTGCCTCCCAGACATCCAGAGCTTGACAATCCTCAAGATCCTTTCGGCACAGCCATTCATCGTCCTCTGCTCCAAAACCTTCCCATCTCACGAGGTATTGCCGGCCACGACCTACCTTTCGTTCATCCAGGATTTTCTCGATACGGTGTTCGAGCTTGCCGTCCGGCGTTAGTACGGGGTCGGGATGGGGCATTGCTCGGTTTGCGAAAAGCGTGGGGTCGTTAGGATGGAAGGCTCGGAGTTGGCTGACATGGAAAGTCGGTGAGAGACGGGAGGAATCGGGGAGACAAAGGGTGTATGTCGATGTGGAAGGATGTGCAGCAAGTATCTCATAGGGGCCGTCAAAACGTGGCATGAACTTGGCCACACGTTTATTGCCACCAGCAAGGTAGTCGCGTCGATGGTTCTTGGTCAACAGCATGACCATGTCTCCAATGGTGAAGGAGGGCTCAGCTGATCAGTGATGATTGGCTGCTGTCGCTTGAAGCATCTTTGCATGCAGCAAGTTGTCCTGAGCCTCCAGGACGTCGAATTGTAGACAGGAGAGGAAGGATTGTGCATTGAACTCGGGGATCTCAGGAGTGTCAGGAGAGGGGAGGGAGATAGGTGGGATCATCCGAGGGGAGCATCCGAGGTGTAGTTGGAATGGTGAGAAACCAGTGCTGGCATTGATGGTGTTCATGAGGTTGAACCGGATGTGAGGCAGTGCCTTAACCCAGCCCTTCTGGTGCCGATCAACCAGAAATTGGAGTGACTGGTTCACCGTTTTGTTTGTTCGCTCGCTGGTGCCGTCTGTTTGAGGGTGATAACTGCTAGACATCTTAAGCTGGACACCCGTCAGTGTATGCAACTTTCGCCAAAAATGAGATAGGAAAAGCTTATCACGGTCCAATATGATATCTTGAGGAAGACCGTTTTCACAATACCAGTGGTCGAAGAAAAGGGAGGCCAATTGTGGGGCGGTGATGGTATCCCGGCAAGAAATGAGGAGGATGTCCGCGCCAAGCCGATCTGTCATGGAGATGAGCATATTGAACCCCAAGTCTTCCGGTAAAGGGCCAATAAAGTCGATGGCAACGGAGTCACCACGGTGATCCGGGACAGGGAGAGGGTGAAGAGGTCCAGCAGGAGCAGTGGTGGGCGACTTGTTGCACAAACAGGTGGTGCAGCTTGGGAGGTATGATTCCACCAGGTCACATCGCATGTTGGGCCAATAGAAGGCACCACGCAGTGAGGCATAGGTTTTGTCAGCGCCAAAATGACCAGCAGTGTCGTGTGCGAGGTGGAATAACCGTTCGTGGAGTGAGTTAACACGAGGGACCACAAGCCGGTCCGTCAAGTACAGGAGTCCATCGTGTTCAACAAGCCCAGGCAGGGAGCCGAGCAATGAGAAAAGTTTTCTGCAGTAGGGATCGTCAGTGTACCCTTTGAGAATGTCAAGGGTGAGAGAGCGATCATGAGTAATATGGCTCTGTGAAATTGGAGAGGTGGTGGCCACAATATCGCCAGTAAGCGGGGAGGCCACATTGTATAAGCCTTGATGAACAGTGACCGCAGGGAGTGTGCTTGGGATGGATGGATCGGGTTCGTCCCGATGCCGGGAGAGGGCATTGGCAGCGGCATTGTCTTCACCTTTTATATACTGGATATCGAGGTCAAACTGGGAAAGATATTCAGCCCAACGAGCTTGGCGTCGGGAGAGGTCCCGTTGTGTGTGGAAATTCTGAAGTGTACAATGGTCAGTGTATACAATAACTGGATTACCCAGGAGCTCCACATGCCACTTCTTGAGGGCACAGATGATGGCTAGTAGTTCTTTTTCATGGACGGGATAGTTGAGTTCGGCACCGCGGAGGGGACTGGAGTCAAAGGCCACAGGGCGGGCAGATTTCCAATCCAGACCCCATGAGAGCACCGCTCCTGTGTGGTAATCGGAGGCATCGGTGGTGAGAAAAATCCGGTTGTCGCCCGGATTGCCGTGATCGATAGTGGTGAGACAGACAGGGCTGGTGACAAGGCGTTTGATGCTGTCAAAGGCCAGTTGGCAAGCCGGCGACCATGGGGGAAAGTCCAGGTTGGCTGCCTTGGTCATGAGAGGGTTCAGAATTTGCATGTATTTTGCAAGGTCAGGAAGGTGGTCGGCCAGGTACTGAACCAGGCCCAAAAAGGATCGGACTTCGTTTGCATTACAAGGTTGCGGCCAGTCAAGAATGCGCGAAATCTTACCCTGGTCAGGTTCGATGCCGTGAGCAGAAACAATATGTCCAAGAAATTTTACCTCAGTGTTAAAGAGAGAGGTTTTCTTGAGCGAGCAAAAGAGATGCGCTTGACAAAGAGCATTGAGAACAAGGTGAACATTAGTTTCATGTTCTTGCACTGTCTGTGACCAAATAATAATGTCATCCAGGTACACATGACAAATTTTACCAATCAGATGACGAAGGGCACTGGACATGCGGCGTTGGTGCACGGCAGGGGCATTACGTACACCCATCGGCATGACGGTCCATTCATACAAACCCCAGGGTGTGTGAGTCACGAGCCACTTGATGTCGTCAGGGTGGGCCTTGGTCTGGAAGAAAGAATTGGTCATGTCAATCTTGCCAAAGATCTTACCTTTGGCGCAGTCCCGAAGGATTTCTTCAATCTGAGGAAGTGGGTGGTTATCTGGAATAGTATTGGCATTCAGGACACGAAAGTCGTTCACCCACCGAGGAAGAACAGTGGGGTCCGCTTTAGGAATGATAAATGAGGGTGAAGAGTGTTCGCTGTTGGAGGGGCGAAGGTGGCCAGCAGCAATGTGTTGTTGGAGCAGGGTATGCCAGGCTTCGCAATATTTTTTGGGACAATCGTATGAATGAAGTTGAATGAGCTTGTTGGCGTCGTGCGGTTGTACCCGAAAAAGGACATCGTCAGGCAGGGAATCACAGTGGGGAATGTCATCTGGGAAGCGATCAATGTATTCAGCTTTCATATTGCGATCGCGCTGTTGTAAGTCCTCAATGGAAGCAAGTGCCGCAATTCGATGTTGAATCGAGGTAATAAGGTCAGATGTCAGCATAACGCTAGCAGGACAAGGGAAATCTGACAGCGGAACAGGCAAGGGATGTCGTTTTGCAAGGGTTATTGGATGCGAGACAGGAGGGGGGTGTTCTGAGGCAAGGAAGATGATAACAATTCAAATTTGGAAGGATGTGAGATACAAGTGCATGCAGCGTGATCGACGACAATGTGATTGTGCTGAAGGAAGGAAATGCCAAGAATGAGTGGGCTACACAGGCCAAGAGCAACGATAGCGCAAACAGTGTGACTTTGGAAACGAGAATCTAGAGATGACAAGGAAAGTTTGACATAATGAGACAAGGAAAGTCCTGCAAGTGCAGGGGAGGAAAAGGCAGATCCGACAGAGAGAGGCTGTTTGAGGGCGCGGACATGCAAGCCGAGAGTTTGCACAAGGGATTCTTCAATCAAAACTAGGGATGAACCATTGTCAATAAGGGCATCGACCACAAGGGGTTCATCAACCAAAGGCCCATTGGCCAAACATTGCCAAAAAAGAGAA
>JBBPLF010001232.1:0-10665 GCA_038089615.1 Aureoboletus auriporus
CTCCGAGGTAGGCTGGGCGGTAGGGGCAGCGGTAAGCCCCCTGACGAGAGCTTTCGCAGGCTCGAAACCGCCGCTGCCGTGCGTCCACCCTTTTCGTCCCTCCTGTACCGCGCTGAGCACAGCCACCATCGCACGGTCCAAATCCTCGGAGATGGACGACTGGCGGACAGTGCATACGAATCGTAATTACCTCGGTCCCCTCTCTCGTGCACAGACTAACAACTGGGTAGCCTCCGGCGACCCAGTTGTGCCAACTGTAGACGGGTAAACATACGGCCGAAATTATCACAGGCGTGGGCGCAGCGGGCACCTTCATCAAACTAGAGATGTATACTCACCCAGTTCCCCTGAACCACCGACTTAGACCACTCGTCGACAATCGCCAAAGGTCACCTTGTCTTTTCTTGAAGATCAGATCTACAGAGGAGCACTCGTTAAGTCGACTTGCCGTGCATCACGGAAGAGTCTTCCAATTCGGTCATGCCGTCGAGAGGATGCATCGGAGGCCGAAAAGACGTTGATCGATCCCACGGCATCATCATGCGCGCAAGTAAAGGATAGACCTTTAAAATGGACCGGAAAAGAGGGTAAAGATGATGGGAGGACCATTGGGTAGGACCGTAAGAGAACGTCGCCTCATGTCAACATTAACTATACTCATCTCTCTCCGAGTCTGGTCAATACTGGATTCCATCCCACAGACACCTTGAGAAAGGTATGACTTAGTCGTAGATGAACGGTTTGTCCTCGTACGTTTGTGCTGGAATGTTCGGGTGAGCGCTATTTCGTATACTGGGATGGATTCGGAAATATGCAAGCTGAAGTGCGAGCTAGACAAACGCAGTGGCCGAATAAGATGCTAAAGTGGGATGATAAATATCTCTGACCGAAAGCCATGCGCGGTGTTACTCACATACTTGCTGCGTTTCTTCACCTTCCCACTCGTCGAAATAAGATACTCCATGGTCTGAGTTCGAGACAAGTGCCCTTGCATGCCATTTCGCATTCTCAATCGCAATCTGTATAGACGACGAAGAGACAATAGATACGTGTCCAACGTGAGCCCAACCTAGTTTCTAGATCTTCTGATTTATCCCCTCGATGAACCTCTTCGGATGGAGTAGCAGCCAAAACCTCGCAGATGCTTGCCTCATTGACGCGGGGATGGTCCACTGGCACATCGGGACCAGGACCCGTGTACCAGTGCGTCCACTGAAGAGTGTTAACCCATTGAACCTGCTCGCGTGCCGAGCTCGATAATCAGAGTGAAGGGGTTGTCAAAGAAACAGTTTAGGGGAGGGAAGGGGACCGGAAGGCTGTTAATCAGCAAGGCGGAGGTTTTCATCGTGATCTGCGGCTACAGAAGGGGCAGGACAGTGAGCCAGGGAGAGGGCGAAAAGGAAATGGTGGACAGCTTCAAATGAGTGTTTGTTTTTTGGAAAAATGGAGAGCAGCGTCGAGTAGTTCTGTTACGGTGATTGACCAACGTCGAGAAATGGAGAGACAGAGACCCTCATTTGAGACCACACGTCCCTATCATCCGCTGTGAGAACCCCGACTGGTACGGGCCGGCTTACCGTTGCGCCGGCGATGGGGGGCACCGAATACAACAGCCCTCATGTCACGTTCGATTTCATCGACACACGAGGGTGCACCAGTAGTAGGGTCTGCGACACGGAGTGCAGAACAATAACCACGTGCTAAGTCAGTGATGTATATGCTGGCAATGGTGAAGGAGGTGCGGGAGTGGTCAGCTCGTCAAGTAAAGGTTGAGGGAACACGGCGCAGATTGAATAATTTGGAGGTAGAGCGTCTCGCCATAGACCTGGAAATGGTGGATTGTACTATATGAGCAGAGCAGAGAATACAAGACGCGAATTGTAGTATATACCTATCCGGATTCTGTCGGGATAGAGGTTCCGGGCTTCTTGGCTACACATGCGAAAAGAAATGGACAGGAGACACGCGCATATACAGTGCTTCAAGTTTAGTATACCGTGTACAAGATAGGCCGCTCTCCTGATCTGTCACGGGGTGATCCCACCCGCATGGGCCATTGAAACGGTGAGCCACCAATTTGGCTCCCCGCACAAGGTACGTCTTTTTCATCCAATCCAAAGTTGTCATCAAGCTAGTTGTTGTTCGGCGATGCCTTGTCGAGTGCACGGAGACGTGGCGTGTGCGGGTCCATCAAGGAAGCAGCGACAAGCCTGAGGGCCTGCCGGCAGGGGGAGTGGCAAAAGATGACCCGCCACTGTGTTCGTCGGCGAGGAGGGGCTGCACGGTACAGTCGAAGTCGGGCACGTACACGCCGTGTGACCCCGACGAGGTGATCCTGCTGCTTCGCCACCATCGCACAGCTGCGTTACTAGCGCCCGTGCCCGCGCCTGTAAATTTCTTTCCTGTACCACCACCAACGGTTCTTTCTTTCTACTTGGTGCTTGTATGGCATAGCAATTGCTTCTTCCTCTGAATCCTTTCCATGAATCGACTCTCGAATGATTGTGAAGTGTTCCAACCCACATCAGGACTCAGCAACACTGAATCAACAGCCTGGAGGGGAATTTAAAGACCACTTGTCATGTGTGGTAGTGTTCACTCATACTCCATGCAAAGTTATGGATTTCCCCATGTTGGTTATTCAATTTTTTTACATTCTGTCAAACATGCTTCCACTGACTATCAGAGCAATGACTCTTCTAAGGAAGAGATGAAGTGTGGGAATCTACTCACATTTCTTATGGAAAATCCTTGAGGTAGTAATCAAGAATATGAGCCTCTGATTAGAGAGTCAAAGGTAGTCAGGAGTGATGATGGAACAACTCAAAGGTAAAGATGGCTCAGTGAAGAAATCACTGTATAAGACTATAAAAAAAGAGGAAAAGATGGCCTTTGAAAAAGGCCAGCCTTATATATGTCTACAACAATAGCTATGTATACCTATAAAATAAACTGTATGGGATATAAAGATCAACCAATGGCATAAAAGGAACTATGGAATCTACAGTAAGAACTAATAACAATAAAGGCTTATGCAAAGTTTATAAAGATATCCAATAGCATAAGTCACTTTTATTTATGACATCATATACATAGAAGATAAGAAGTCATAATAAATAGCATAAAGGCCTCATGATCATGTAATATAACATTGTGTTCTAGACCCTATACATAAGTGAATATGTCAACAGGTCTAGGTCTCTGATTATGTACACAAGTGAATACATATGTCATACAATCAGATGACATGTCATATGACAGGCCTAGAATCTTGGTTATATAATAGAAAAGCAGAATGCGAATACCAAGATTCTCAACAGTGTATGAACTCATGCTATTGATGAATCATCTTGCTTATTCTTCTATGCATTCCTATTGGACACATGTCTCATTATATAGCCTTACTTCACATCATTTTTTCCTCTTTGGTTTATTGGCTGTATATTACTAAATGTTTCCTAAAGTTCCTTTGTATTCTATTGTTTAGTCTTTTTTTTTCTTTCTATATAAATCCTATGATATCAACAATGTACTTCACACTTGACCTAAGGTTGACAATAGTACAAACTGACCAATGTCATGTGATAGGTGTGACTGTTGTAGGAAGACACATTGTAAAATTAATATCAATCCCATTTGATATGATCTCATAGAATTCTATTGCTTTTCTATCAATCCTATACCAACAAGCAAAACACTAGTGGAAATTCACTAACTATGATGAGCTGACAATGTAATTAGTTTTCCAAACATTTTGGTTAAGAAGAATGCAACAAAAAGTTATTATGTAAACTTCACTCATCCAGCAAGAACTTGCCACACAGCAAGGACATGGCAGCACCACGATATAATGGGGAGAAAGAAGAGAGCATACATTGTATGGATCACAAATGTCAACTCAAACCTGAAGTTTGACTTGGAGACTCACCAAGGATTTAAAAATGCCCAGGTAAACATTTGATTGCTGAGATCTAATGACAAGTCTGGGCCTTAACAAAAATGTTAGGTGGTCATCCCAGGCTACAGTGGGCCTGGCATTGCTGTGATTCTCTTATTATGCTTGACTCAGACAGAGGCAATTATAGACCTGGTCAGTTTAGGATTCTGTCTAAGATGAAATGTTTGTCATAAATGGATAGTTTCAAAGGTTTGAGGGTTCTTCCAATAATAAGATGATCATTGGTGGTTTCAAGGATTTCAAGAGAGCATCCATTCAGAGTAGGACAAGGACTTCAAGAAGGTCAAGGGATCCTGAAGGATTTGAGAGATGATGCAAGGTATGATGCTATTCCAGGTAGGTCAAGCATGAGGTACATTGTTGGTATCCTAGGGTTTATATAGTAAAGAGGGAAGGAAGTTACTGAGCAATAGAATGCAAAGGAACTTCAAAGAATGTTTAGTAATACACAGCAAGTAAATCAAAAGAGGAAAAGATGATGTCAGGCAGGCTGTAAAGCAAGACATGTGTCTGATAGGAATATATAGAAGGGTAATCAGAATGACACAAGAAAAACAAATAGGGGGCAAATTGTAACATTACCCCCAGAGTGCATTCGAAGCCACGAAGAGAAAATCAAGATGAAAAATTTAAAAGTCATAGTTTGCACCAAGGGAAAACCCATAATGTTTGCTTCAGCAGTAGCATCCCAGATGTTATCCCCATAGTCTTTGTTGGCATAATTTGGGGATATGATGGAAAATTGAAAACATCATCAAAATTGAACATGAGGACAGTCTGTGTTCCGTCTAGTACATCTCCATGTACAGTGATGTCAATGAGGTGTGGAGGTGTTCTCAGGTATCATTCAGGAGATATTGAAATGTGGAAGGGGAATAGGAATGGGGTTAGTTGAGAAGATACTTGATGATGGAGAGAAGATGGTTGACAGAGAGGAGTGATGATGCCAAGGGCAACAGGAGGCAATATATCTGGGTTGGATATTCTGGCAATGATGACATCAGTAAACAGGACAGTTGGCCATCCAATGATCAGGTCTTTGGCAATGGAAGCATAGGTCAGTGGGATTGTGAGGTCGTCGCTGTGCTTCTGCTTTTCTCCAGGCTGTGAACAATCTGTGAATCTGTTCTGGAGAAATGCATGCAGTGGTGACTTCTTCAGTTTGGAGTTCTTCAATGGTTACTTCCACCAAGGATGCAGAAGGGGTAGAAGGTATAGGGAATGGAGGTGGGAAGACGGGGATGGGAGTACTGGCTTTGTTGTCATTTAACACTTTGCTCAACTCCTGATAGTATTGGTTGATTTTCAAAATGGCTTGTGGCATTTGTAGTTGGTAGAGGGCGGCAAGAAGGTTTCCCTCAGTTTGAGTTTGGATTTGTCATAGGATGGTAATGGAAGCGGTGATGCTTTCATTGGATGATGTAAGGGAAAGAAGATTGGCAAGGCGCTGTATTACAGTTTTCCCCTATGACACGTCTTTTCCCTATGTTTACGGACTCATTGTCTCTCTTTGTGTCTTTGCCAAACACTCATCGTTTCTCCCTTTCTAGTTTTCCACTTCCGCTCTGGAATCCATCAGAACCACAGGGAAGTCCTCAGAACCCTACAGAACCACATTTACATTTCATCTTTTGATTCTTGAGCTTCGGAATCACAATGGACTATATTCCTCTCCTCAGCATTGCCTTTCCTGATGCAATGCCTCATGTCCCCTTACTACCATCACATAGCCATGATACTGTGGACCCCACTTTATGCAGCACACAGCAACACTGCTTCTACTGTGCACATAGGATTACGCAGCACATAATTAGTATAAGTAGCCACCCCATCTGTTCTGTATTCTCCAGGTAGTTTTACGTAATTCTGTGTTGTTACTTAGCACTTCCACAAGCCCCAAGTGTGCACATTGGGTAGTGAGACATTCTATTGCTCTGCTTTGCCCACAAACAAGTCTTTGTACTACTTTGAGTGTACACTATGCTATGTTACAACACCCAGCGTTAACACACTGGTTTTGTGGGAAAGCACAGTGGAGGTTCCAAAGGAGGGATTCCATGTTAAGGTGGCTTCCAAAGTAGAGAGTCATGTGAGGGTTAATGATTTGTCTAGCCATCTGATCTAAAGTGGAGGCTGTTGGGACTTTTTGGGTGTGAAAGGCAAAGAGGGGAAGAGTGACAGATTGGACTGGGTCGGTGTATGGAGGTGGTGGTATATTTTTGGAATCAGAACCCAAGAGTCGGTGGGCCAGGATTTCATAGGCACAGGAGAAGAGGGGCAAGAAGATATTCTATTGGAAAGAGAAGTAGGGTCTGGGGTAGTGATAGAGGTGGTAGAGACAGTGGAGGTGGTAGCAGAGCAGCAGAAGATAATAGCCATGTCGTTTGTTGAGAGAAGAACAGTTTAGGCAGGTGGTTGTCTGAAGACAAAGGGGTGTTGGTTTTTATAATTGAGAAGAGTGGACTTTGCATGTTTCAAGTCATGCTTGGGAACCCAGGAGTCTTCTTTGGCAGTGTATCCTTTCCATTGGATCAGGAAGGACCATTGGAACAGAGTTCCTTTGTGATATAGAATTTTCTTGATTTTGTATTCTTCTTCACCTATGATAAGGTTGCATAGTGGCATTGGGAAGTTCAGCCCATGTACATCATTTTTATAATAGGGTGATAAGAGGGAGGCATGGAACATGGGGTGAATTCTCCATGTTTGGGGTAATTGGAGTTGGTAGGTAATCGGGGATAAGACCTTAACAATGGTAAAAGGTCTTTCTCACTTTGGTGTGAACTTTGGGTTGGTGATAGATTGCTTCAAATTCCATGCTTCCAGTCAAACTTTATCTCCTTTTTGGAAAGGGGAGAATGTTTTCCTGGTTTGAGAAGCCATGACTTGTTGAGTGAGTTTGTGGGCTATGAGGGCTTCATTTTGGGTGGCAGTCAGGATTTTCAGTCATTTTTTGATGGTGGGAGAGTGATTTCAGGGAGTATTGTAGGAAGAGCACAAGACTCATATCCTATCATTAGGTAAAATGGAGATTGTTGGGTGACAGAGTGAGGGCGGTGATTGTGAGCAAACTTGGCATGGGTGATGGAGTCAGACCATGAGGTAGGTTTATTTCCACAGAAGTCGAGACCAACGACTATCACCCGATGCTCTAATAGAGGCAACCTCTCTAGGCGCAGTGTTAGATCCAAAAGTTCACTTCTACTACGAAGGTCCTTTAAGGACAATATGCATCAAACGAAGAAAGCTGCAAGTACGCGCAATGCAAGCCAAGTCTCTCATACCAAGAGCACGTGTGACAGTTGCAGCCTGTCTGGTATAACATTACCAGTTAACGTTGTCACACGGTTGTCCGCCGTATTAAATTAGGATAACGTTGCTGAGCCCATAGCGCACTAGGACCACTGTCTGCATAAATCCCAGACAATAAATGGATTGTCACTTGTGACCTGCGAGAGCGGTTACCATCATAATCACGTATGATTAGTCTTGCGCAAGCAAGAGATAGATCTACTGGCTATTGAGTAGACTACCCAAACAAAAAAGAAACAGGTTAGGAAGCCTGTCACTACGAGGAAATTTTTTTTATGAGCATCAAGATCGTTACATTCAACGGTCCATTTTTTGAAAACCTCCCACCTTACTGGGCCGAATCCAGTATCCCCGACACCTTCTTTGACGGAGAATACATCAAAGTCCACGACATCTTCTGGGATTTGGAGCCTACTGCCTCTTACACCGCAGTAGCCAAATTCAAACAAGTCCTCCCCACTTCCATCCCTCACTGGTCTGAGATCGATTTAGACCTCCTTTACCCACGTCCCCAAACTGTCGTTCCACCAGCGACAAGGAACCCCGCTCTCAGAAGATCTGAGTGAAGAAGAAAGGTTCCTTCATGACTCCCCACCATCCTCACCACATCCTGTCCCCGTTCCCGATATGAACGTGGATCCCCCTATCCAAGACATGGCCGCCATGATGGCCAATATGAATCAAATGCTGGTGGCCTTACAGGCGCAACTGGCACAAGCCAATCAGAGGGCAGCAGACGCTCTCACAAGGGCCCAAGCAGCCAAAACTGAAGCTGCGGCAGCAGCAAGAACTGCACTCCTGGCCGAACTAAATCAGCCAAATGCCCAAAATACGGAGTTCAAAATCTCCAAGAAAGTCAAAGTGGTTCCTGACCCAGGCCACTTTTCTGGTATCCCCACTGAGTTCGAAACTTGGTGGATAAAGATGAAAATGTACCTTGCGTTAAATGAGGAAACATTCACAAGGGACTCAGACAGAATAGTCGCTGTTCTAATGAGAATCGGTCCCAAAGATGGTGACAAAAATGGTGCTGGAGCATGGGCCCGCATCAAACTACAAAGATTGGCTGATGACCTTTGGGGCCTCATCAACTTTAATCTTTTAAAACTCAAGGTTGAAAGTAGATTCAGGTCCTCCCTCGACAAGGACATGACCATGAGGCTATTGGAGAAAAGGATTCAGGGTTTGACCGAAAGAATCCACTGGTACATGACTGACTGGGAGCAGCTGTACCTAAGGGCAGAACCTTCCCACTCCGAAGCCTGTAGGCTTCTTGAGAAGAACGTGCGCAAGGACATTATGCACATTATTTTCGAACAAGGAAAAAGAAAAGATGACCCTGACGAATACATGGTTGTCATCAAGGAAGTTGGAACAACTCTGGAGCAATACAAGCTCCGATTCAAACCAAGAAGGGAACCTTACATTCCAAAGGCGTCCGGCTCTGGTATGTAGTTGTACATACAGAGGCTGTGGCAAGCCCATGGATATAGGAGCAGTCACATGTGGCTATTTCAATTGTGGCAAAGAAGGCCACCAAGCAAAGCAATGCCGCTCCCCTAAAAAGAAGTGCAGCAAGTGCCACTTCTTAGGAGGTGGTCACGCAAGGAGATGTGCTGACTTTAAACAAGTTTGTGCAATGGAGACTTCCCCTCCAAAGGAATCTTCTAAAAAGGACTCCAAAGAGCTTGGTCTTCCAGACCGCAATTCTGATACCTATCAACAAATGAGGGCATTCTTCCATGATGAGTACGATGTCGAGATGAAGAGCCAGGGAAAAGAATACAGTGCATAAACCTACCGGGTGTTTGTGTGCCGAAGGACCCTATCAAGGACTCTATATGCAATGTTTCTTCTCCTATGTACAATAAATACGATTATTTATGATGTATTGGAGTGTCACCTGAGGACGACTCCCTAACTAGGATGATTCCTGTAGTACATTTACCAAAGACCGATGGGATGGCGCAAGAAGTCACACGCTGCACAGAAAATGCAGGCTTAATTTCCCATAAAGAAAAAGAAAAAATATTATGTTATCTATTGCAGAACAAACCCCGGAATGGATCTTAGTAAGGTCCATAAAACCAAAAATAGAAGTACTGGTGGAGATAGAAGTTTTCCACCCGACTACCAAGGACAAGAGGCATGCTGCTGAAGCATTGCTCGATAGCAGTGCTAACGGCATCTTTGTCAACAAAGAATGGGCTAGTAAAAGGAAACTACCCATGAAACCCCTTGCACGACCGATCCCCGTGTTTAATGTGGATGGATCAAAAAACCAAGGAGGCAGTATCACGCACGCTGTCGAACTCATCGTCCAGTACCAGGGACACCGTGAGAAAGTTGTGGCAGAAGTCACATCGCTGGGAAAGAATTTGATCATTCTCAGCTATAAGTGGCTTGAAACCCATAACCTGGAGATAAACTGGCCCTCTGGCAAGGTTACACTCTCACACTGTCCACCATCGTGTCATTTCCTAGCAGAAAGAGGTGCTTTCTTATGCTCCCTCAACGAGCAAGAGCAAGGCATTGCCCATGGAGCATACGACATGATTAAGTCCTTAGAACAGAAAAAGGATGATGACAATCCAGTGGCGTTAGTGCCGAAACAGTTCCATGAGTATCTGGACTGTTTCTCCAAAAAAGAATTGGATCTTCCCATCAGAAAACCATGGGATCATGCAATCGACATGAAAGAAGGATTTGTCCCCAAAAAGGGCAAATTGTACAATATGACACCCATAGAAGTAGACGAAGTCAACAGTTTCATTGAAGACCAATTATGGAAAGGATATATCCGACCTTCTAAGTCCCCACAAGCTGCACCAGTGTTCTTCATTCCCAAAAAGGATGGAAATAAGTGTATGGTGCAAGACTATCGATACCTCAATGAGTGGACGATAAAGAACAGCTACCCATTGCCGCTCATTTCTCAACTAGTGGACAAGTTGAAGGGTGCCAAGATGTTCATCAAGATGGACCTCTGATGGGGGTACAACAACATCCAAATCAAGGAAGGCCATGAATGGAAGGCCACATTTGTAACGCCAAAAGGAGTCTTTGAGCCTCTCATTATGTACTTCGGGCAGTGCAATTCCCCGAGCACATTCCAACAAATGATGAATGAGATCTTTGCCGATATAGACAACGTGGTCATTATCTACATCTGTTAGAGACTGGTCCGATGCTCCGGAACGAACTCCGGAATGATGCGGTCGGATGGGACTTGGCTTCAGCTTATGTGCTGCGCCCTTACTCAATCCGCGTGTCCCGAATTTGCGGAGGTCAGAGTTGTACGAAGAACCGTGAAGGATCTAAGTACCGGAGGGTGATCCAAAGAGAAAGGATCAGGAGAGACTCGGAGTTGAGTCAGAGGATTGATGAGGACTTGA
>JBBPLF010001233.1:0-10661 GCA_038089615.1 Aureoboletus auriporus
AAACACGCCCCAGGACATGTCCAGGCAAGATGCCCCAGGCGACGCTGTGGAGAGTGTGATGAATATGGACACATTCGTGCCAATTGCCCGGTTTACAACGGGCTCGACTGAGATGACGGCTTTCTCGATGGGGACCTTGATTTCACCAACTACGAGGTCAACGAGGGAGATATCGACGGGCCAGATCGTTGAGCAGGTGCTTCAACGTTACGAAGGGGGTAATGTTACGATTTTCCCTTATGACCCCTCTTTTCCCTATGTTTATGGACTCATCATTTCCCCTAGTGTCTTCGCAAGACACTTATCTTCCTTTCCCAACTAACATATTCTCCTTTTACTTTCTTGAGTCACGCTTCATTTACTTGTTGAGTCACCTTTCCTATTTTGAACTATTACTCCTCGTCATCATTCTCCTTATATGATGACTCGTATTCCTTTATCCATCCAAACATAGCTTATACTGCGCACATCGCCTTACGCAGTGCGCAGCCGTATAGCCTGTACTGCGCACACAGGATAGTGCAGTATCATACTTAGTATAAGTAGTCACCTATCTTCGCCTGTATTCCCCAGCTAGTTCTATGCAATTCAGCGTTGTTACTTAGCACATCCACGAGTCCCAAGTGTGCACATTGGGTAGTGAGACATCTTTCTTCTTTGCTTCGCCCACAACAAGTCTTCGAACTACTTCGAGTGTTCGCTGTGCTACGTTCCGACGCCCAGCGTTAACAGACACCCTGCTTCATGCAGCTGTTTTTGCCTGCCTCACCACCCTATTTTTGCCACTGCACGAACAGGCGAGTTCACCGTATGCAACCTAAACAATTTCGATCCACAAAGACACATCACAATCGCGTGTCTCTCCAACCAATGTGATCGTAACAGAAATGAAGTTGTCAACCTTCATCTTCCCCATACCAAGGCTGCCCCACAAGGTGAAGATGTTTACTGGGCTGCACAGGACGGCCCTGCTGATCCCATAGCCGCCATGTCCAACCACATATCGATCAACAGTCCCTCCCCCTCCAAGCATCTTTTCACATACCGAACCAAGCAACGGGGTGGACTCAAAGCGCAACCCCTTGTTGAGAATCTTGGTATTCGCATTTAATATTTCATATTACATAACCAAGATTCTAGGCCAGTCACATGACAAAGTCACCTGATTGCATGACATATTCACTTGTGTACATAATCAGAGACTAGACCTGCTGACATATTCACTTATGTACAGGGTCTAGACCACTTAGTCATCACACGTGACTTCGGGGCCTTTCCGCTATTCATTATTGCGTCATATTGCTTCAGATGACGTAATAGATCAGAGCGACTTATGCCATTGGATGTCTTTATAGACTCCGGATAAGTCTTTTACGCTATTGGTTCTTACTATAGATACCATAGCTCCTTTTACGCTATTGGTTGATATTCTTATATCACATAGCTACTTTTGGGGGTACAGCCACTGCTGTAGACGTATATAAGGACGGCCCTTCTGGCCATCCTTTCCCCTTTTTCTATAGAGTCTTATACAGTGCTTTCTCACTGTGAGCCACTACACTCCTGAGCTGTTCCACCTCCACCCAACAACACTACCTTTGACTCTCTAGTCGGAGGCTCTATATTCTCTTGATTACTACTCCAGGATTTCCACCTGAAGTGTGAGTATTCCCACACTTCATAATCCCTTAACCTGCCACGTTTGGGTTAATTCCCGAAACTCTTATATGACAAGAACAGAACAAATGTATTTGTAGGAATAGGAGAAGGAGAAAACAAAACAAGAATAGAACTGAGATACAGGGAGAAGGTGGGTGGGACGAAAGAAGAGTAGTAAGCGATCCAGCCAACGTCGTGGAGACGGGACAAAGAGCACGTGCGGAGCACAGTGATCCACATGAGACTTTGTAGTCCCTGATGTCGGAGCCCGAAAACCTGCCACCCTCACCTTCGTACCTTTGGCGTGTTGGCTATCGTTTCTAACAAAGCTATTTGACTTTTCTGACTTTGTGGTACCGCTTGGTTACGCACAAGACAACATAAGCCACAAATAGTCCAAAGTAAGACAGTTATTAATTTACTGATTAGACACAGTGCTTGCATTATTTACTTACACTTATATTATACTTGTGAATACGCTTGCTCGATTGCCGATGGCTTTTTTGAACTTATTTCCCTTGAGTACTTTTTTTGGGAAGTGGCGGTGTTGCTACGGTGCTAAAAGTTTGAAAAGTACAAATAAGGTTAGGTAAGTGTGGTGTCATTTTCCTGATGTGTTCTATGACAACGACAAAGATCTCAAACGTGCACAAGACCTCTCCCTCACGACTGTATAGCCTCATCGTCTCCCCTGGACTATCCATGATTCACCGCATCAATACCGAATACCGTCTTCGGATGGTCAAAGGCGTCGACCAAATGATTCCCACGCAGACTACGGTCGTCCGTGATGCATATCAACGGACAGTCTCTTCCAGCCCTGCTTGACTCCGAGTTTGGATCGCTCTTTGACCTCGTACCCAGAGCCATAATGCTTGTCGATCAACTCAGCCCATCACATTGTGCCGAACCCCTACGGCTGCTATGGAGGGCTGAAACGTATCTCGGATTGTCACGGTCTCACGATTGGTCATGGGTAGCGTACTGATGCAGCTTACTGGTAGATGTCAATGAAACTCTCCAAGGACGACACTTTTCGATCGCGCATGGTTGTGGATGCGCAGGAACATAACCAGGATGCTCGAAAAGTTCACATCTATTCTTCCAAATAAGACTATCCCGTGCACTCTGAGACGGTCCACTCTTCTATTTCAGCCGATCACGCTACTTCTCTTGACTCGACCTTGCTTCATCGACCAAGCTCCAAGCACAGGTGTATCAGAACGTAATGAATCCGATTTCCTTCCAGTCATCGGACCCTTCCACCGCTTCGATAATCGTCTTCTCATCTCTTGCATGTCAGCTGACCGTTTCCCCTTTCGTGTACACAGTAGATACCCGGTATACAGTTGTACGGTACCTCCAACAGAGATTCTTAAAGACAGCCCGGGTTCTCTATATTCGCCTCTGATCACCAGTTCATGTGAAAGCCCCGAATACATCGAGCGCGACTGTCCTGACAGGCAGAGGAACAAGGGCGACAAGCCACCTCGTTCCTAGCTTGGCAATACTATGGCATGGATCGGTTCGTGATGCAATTGCAGCGACAGGCGGTCCACGCCGTCGTCACCATGGATGCCATCACAATTCGGTTGAAGGCACACAGGCGTGGACTAGTGCCGGAAGTCCTGGAACTTTCAACCGGCTAACCACTTCATTGAATTTCTCGATAGTCCCTCTGTTTCTCAATGTTGGGTTGTGATTGTATTGTCGACCTTGCCAGGTGAGCGTATTGCAGCATACATTGATCCACACAGTCTGTCCGAGTCGTCGTCAGTCGCACACCACCACGGTACCACTGTTGCATTAATATAGGCATGTCGTCTCACTTGATGTCCGTGATTTGATATATGAAACACGCCTGAGGATCCCTATGGATACATATAAGAATAGCTGATCTGCCCTCCTCAGAAAAATCGTCTCGTCTTCTTGCCAAGTAGATTTAAGAACTGCCGCTGTGGATTTTGTCCTCCTCTCACTGGCAGGCATCCAAGCCCTTACTTCCCCCCACTCGTGCTGATGCTTTCATGCTGACGCTTTCATCTAGTCTAATCCTGCCCATCATCGCTACTGTGCATTTTTACCCTGCCGAGACTACAGCCTGAGTGTGATTAGTTACCTCGCAGGTATGGAACGGCGGTGTGTTGTTACGGGTCAGTACTCAAGGCAGACAACGTTACTACACAGGAAAATGTCCAATTCAGACCATATAGAAATCTTTGTTTACAACCCCTTTGCCAAATCGATGCTAATCCGACTCGGATGGGATGGTAAAGCTTATATTAGGGTTCGACCACACGAGCACAGACCAATCTCGATAAAAACCAACACACCACTGTTTATGTACAAACCTCCGTCTCTCGGAAAGGGTGTCGACATTGTTGAAAACCCTATTATTGGGGTTACTTATGTTGCCTTCGGAGAAAATGGAATTTTGGTTTCAAGTTGAGAGTGGGGGTGAGCAAGTTCCACTGGCCACTGGCACCACTTGAAATTAATCCCTCGTCGTCAGATCATTCCAGCACCCACTTAGGAGCTAAAGTGCCACAATACTTTTCATCGAAATCGACATTAATGTGCTACTCTTCATGTAATAGTAAAAGTCAGTACTAACAAGGTGATGGTCACCCTAGTTGGTAGCTTAGAAGTGAGAATAGTTGCAAATTTGAGAGCAGAAATACTGCAAAACCAAAACCAAATGAAAATCGAGTAATTCTGACTAGGACGGCGAATGTGACGAATCCGATTTCCGTTTGGCCATTGGACCTCTTCGGCCGCTTTGATAATCCACTCATAAGACGAACTTGTACCTATCAGTGCCTCCAAGTCGGATCATGACAGAGATTCTTAAAGATGGTTCCCTCCCGCCAGCGAGATCTACTCTAAACGAACTTGGAACGAACTACTCCGGGCCGCTCGTCACGGTACGTGTGTGAACGCTTCATCATGCAAGCCGACGTACGATCACGATCTCAGGCTGGTTGGACCTGAGCCTCTGCAAGTCACCGGCATGTTGATTCAAATCATCGGCAATACAGTAGTTGGAATCAAAATCAGTTACAACACTACGAATGTACAGAAACGACGGATCGGAGTCAATGCGGATTAGATCATCCGACGCGGAGAAAAGATTACTATCACAGAGCTTATGAAGAAATCGACAGGGGTAAGATAACCGATGTGAGACATTAAACAGCACGACTGAAGGGAAGATTACAACGTCATATGCTGATCTGAAGGGCAAGGGAACCGGACGATTGAGCTTACGCTCGTCGTTTGAATGGAAAAGCTGGGAATATGCCGGAAGAATTTGCCTGTAGGACAGCCCGTCTTCGCATAGGTTCTCCATAGAATCAAGGCGTAGGCGCCTTCGCCGCGAGGGCAAGTAGACTTTCTATGAGGCGAAGTCATCGATAGACGGTCTGACCAATTACAAATGCGAGCGATTGTTAGAAATCGGCAGCTGATTGCAACTCAGGTCGTTAGCGACTCGGACGGGGTAAATGTTCTCTGCCTGTCTAATCATTGGCTTGAATCGCCTTATGTCAAACACCCCGCACGTTTCGGCTAGAAGCGATTGCCATTCAGTGAATGAGACAGACCGCATCTTGCGAGAGCTTTGATGGTCCTCTACGATGCACCATTTTTCCAAAGAAATAGGATGGCGAGTAGCAAAGTACGGGCCACAGTTTGATGATCGCAATTTTGTAGCTGCGTGATCAGAGCCTGCCAGTGGTATGATCCCGATACTGCGTAAGAAAAGGGCGGAAGGAGTGAAATCTATGCATGACAATATTTTCCCTGATTGCCCGTGTGGTCTGTGCTGCATTACAAGGGATTTTGCCCGCTGGCAGGATGATGTGTGTTGAGCAATCGCATCGCCGATGGTCGATCGGATGTCCCAGTCCATATAAAATGAGGGGTGATGCAGGAAGTCTTGATTAGTAAGTCGGGTTTGATGTCGTCCATTTTGTCGGGCACCTTCAATTGAGAGACACGGATGATTACATACGGGTCCTTCAGACTCCATCCAAGACAAAGGTTAGGAACGACCTCAAGGATTCTCGCATATTGTATCCTGAACTGATCAAGCTGTCCAGTAGGCTTATCATTTGTGCATGTTTTTTTTTCGACTGCACGGTAGGCAATGAAATCCTCGTACGGGTCCAAAATCTTGATCAATGCAGTGAGAGGGTACAGCCGACAGCCTTGAAGGGTGTCGATAACTCGTTGAATATGAGCATCCATTACAACGGCGATGGAAGATCGACCTTGAACCTGAGCCTGAATTGGGAGAGGAGAGGAGAGGTACGTTTTAGAGACTCAACTCGGACTTCATCAGGCTCGGGTCAACTGATCGATCGATCAGGCTTAGGCTTAGGCTTATAACCCATGAGAGAATGCGCAGCCTAAACGCGAACCAAACCAGGCCGTCTGATACGGTCTATCTTCACCTCATACACGGTATGGTCACCAGTCTATGTGAAAGTCCTGAACACATCGAGTGCGACTGTCCCGGGTTGATTCATTAAGGCGTTCGAGTACGAACGAGCCGGATCCAGAGCCTGTTCCGCCAGCGATCGAGTGTATGAGCATGAATCCCTGGACGAATATACATGCGTGAAAGCGTCGCAAAGGAGGGAGAGAAGACGGATGAGCGTACTTCGAGCGGATGCCGCGTGCTGGGTTATTGATAAATTTACTGTTGCTGCCTCACAATTTACTGGTGATTTGAGATGGCCACCCTTTCACTAGTGATGAAACCCATGTTTGAATAAAGTTCTTGATACTATGAATGAGCGAGATGATGAAAAAGGAAAGGAAGAAACAGAAAGGTGAAAGGAAAAGACTTACCTAACGTCGTACAATACATACAGAACATGTATCTGCCACGAACGAGCTGAAAAAGAGACGCCTGCACCCGTGTGGCCTGAAGCTGAGGCTTGTGCGAGGCCAAGCGGATTTCATTTGGGTGATTTGATCGCGTGGCTTGAAGGAGGCGCAAGCGAGGCCAAATTGACGGATCAGTACTAGTGATCAGTGGAGGAGGATTAGCAGACTCCTCTGATGAGGTTCAATTGGAGGCCTCCCGATTCATTTAGGCTTGCGATGGTCTAATTAAACCAATTTGCCTTCAAATTAGGGTTTGTAAGACCGTGGGAACTAAAAATACTGACTGAAATGATAACTTTGAAAGCGGCCTGCAAACGATCTGGAATGCCATGGATTAATTTATGGCGGGGGACGGGATCACTGGTACCTGAATAATCTTCATGCCAGTTCTACTCACCGGCAATTGACAACTTTTGGACTTCAGTGTAACGTGAATTAGTGATGCACCCACTGGCACCAGTATAGGTGGAACGGAACTTCACAGACAGATGGCATACTATAGGACATCCGACATTGCCTGACTTCAAGTTCCCTCAACCCTCCGAGTTTATCCGAATTGGTCCCCAAATTCAACTAGTGCCGTCGTTGGGGCAGATAAGAGGTCATTCATCAGCAAAATGTCAGCTTCCTTTTTGGGACTTTTTGCGGCGCGACCTACTTTGGCCGTCTTCGCAACCTTTGTTGCCTTTGGTGACTTTCTGAAGTCCATTGTTACTTTTTGAAGAGAAATCCAAGTAAATATTTAAAGTAAATATAAAGACTCAGTAAAGTACTTTAAAAAGCCATCATGTGTGCATGATGATCTATATACTTGTTCATGTAGTAAGCTTGAAAGGCATCCAGAGTGTCTGCAAAATGAAAATCAATGGGTATTACGTCTTCTCTGTACACTCCAATAAGGTGTGCTGGACGTAGGATTGTGTCAAGTGAAATGACAGCACGAACTTGCTGGCCTTGTCGATCCTCTTCTGGGGCAACAATCCACATGCCAGTGATATTGTCTGGCTCATCATCTACTGGCAGGTACCATTCCACCAGCGCACATTTGTGTGTCTTTTCCCCGTGCGTAAATGAAAAGAATAGTCGGATACGCGCTACCAAGAGGCCTTGCAGCCCATCACCCTCATCATCTCCATTATCAACAAAAACTGTGTCCATACGTGCCGGCCCGCCACGCCATGATGGTGTACAGTGTATGATATCACAGTGCATACCACTCTTCCCCGACTGGTCACTTGGAGCGTAATATGTTGCTGTTGCTGACCAGTAAACTTTCAGGTTGCCTCGGAATGCTGGGCATTGGTTGAGCTCAGCTTGATCACCAGGAATTTCTGCATCAGGGTTAAGTTGATCATAGAGGAAGCGTCGAATCAACGGTACAAGGTTGGTATAGCCATAGTGAACAGCCACCTCAATCGCAGTTTGTGGTAACCTCGGGCCATGTACTGTAGAGGTAATTAGGTTACCAACGCTGATCCAAGACAATAAGCAAAGGACTCGGATCAAGACATACCATATCATTGAGCCAACTGCACATCAAATGTGGTAGTCATGACCGGAGGTATCATATCCGGTACATCATGGTCACTTTCATGTCCATTTTGCTCGACAGCAGGCAAGAGAGGTCCTTCTAGCATCCCTCATTGTACAAAGTTCAGTCGTGCGGCTGTCAGTTTGTCAAGCTGTTGGTTGGTCACCAACATTTGACCCAAAGCTTCATATTGGTTTGAACATCGCCATGGTTCTTTAACCGCTTTGATATGCTGTGACTCGGTAATTGATGAACAAAGTCCATTCGGTGCTCCAAACATTTTGATGAGGGTTGCATAGTGGATCATGGAATGTTGGCGAGGTAGAGCAAAAGAAACGCATATGCCTGTAGCCACAAAAATATTGCGGTGTCTGTGGAATTGTTGTACCACATCCTTGATTTTGCAAAGCATCAACTCATTAATGACAGGACGACGGACGAGGTAACAGAATTCCAAAAAACTGCTAATTGCTTGCACCATTTGATTTGGAACGTATCCGACGAGTGCTGGGAGGTAGACCTATGATAATAGAGCATACCAAGTTTTCTGTTAGGGGACTACACCAGTGGCATTTGAGGTGCAAAAAAAATGTACCTTCATCAAAGCCTTGGAATCGTCTCCAGTCCACTGTTTAAACCCTCGGCCCTCAGGGAAACAGCGCAATGCAGGAAAAAGGGGCACAGCAGCAATCCTCTGATCTATGTCAGCCATTATATTTGCTGCCTCTCACTCGCCATGTGTCTTTATGAGGTAGTCCCCAACCCATGTGACCAAGTGGTCCTTGAACGTCCCTTTGATGAGTTGATGTAAGAGGTCGGGTGCGATGAGTTCATGGATATCCGCTCGAGGGAAATGGGCAGTGAAAGGCTAATAGAGTCATGTAAGAATACCATATCAATTCTGGATATGGTCGCATCAGACCTACTATGATGTTATCCACAATGCCATAATCTTCCCAAAGAGTCTTGAAGTCCAAGATTTGGACAAGCTGTTCGGTGAGTAATTGAACCTGTGGCCCTCTGTTACGATTTTCCCTTACAACCCCACTTTTCCCTATGTTTACGGACTCATCGTTTCCCCTAGTGTCTTTACAAGACACCTATCGTCCTCCCCTAGTTAGGTTTCTCCTATCTTCTTCTTCCAACTGACATAGTCTTCTTTGCTTCTTGCTTCACTCACTTGTTGAGTCACGCTTCACTCACTTGTTGAGTCACGCTTCACTCACTTGTTGAGTCACGCTTCACTTACTTGATTGAGTCACCTTTCTATTCCCCAGCTAGTTCTACGCAATTCAGCGTTGTTACTTAGCACATCCACGAGTCCCAAGTGTGCGCATTGGGTAGTGAGACATTATTCTTCTTTGCTTCGCCCACAACAAGTCTTTGAACTACTTCGAGTGTTCGCTGTGCTACGTTCCGACGTCCAGCGTTAACACCCTCCACCGCCATCTAGGTCATCATGAGGAGCAGTACATCTAAACGGTGTCAGCATGCCCACATTCAAAAAATACACACTGACCTTGCACACCACCCTTGCACAATACATGCCAAGAGAGCCTGTTCTGGGTAATCTGCGATATATGGGCCCAGTCCATATATTACACGCCGGAAGTGATTGTCCGCACAGCACACCATGCGTGGCTGTGTCATAGCTGGGTGGAGAGGTTGTAGTATCGCTGCAAGTGATGAGTGGAATAATTGTCGGCGGAACGATCGAAAATCAGCATCATTCTTGTGCGCCTGATCTGCTGGTAACGCATAATAGAGTAGATTAGTCCTTGTGAACTTGAAAATTACTCCTCCGTGATACTCACTTTTAGGGATAGTGAGGAAGCCTAGTAATGAGACAGAGTTGCGGTGAGCCCGACGTATGTTGTTGTGTAGATTACCCAATGATGTGTAGAGGGGATAATATTCAGTATTACCGGTGCCTACCGAGACTGTTGTCTTGTCACTTCCCAGTATGACAGGAGCAAACATAGTGCCATAATTTTCTGGCTCTTCGCCAAGTATTTCCTGCTTGAATGATTAGATCATGTGAAGAAATATACCAGCAATCAGATACATACGCATTGGTCCCAAGCCCATTGACCTGACATTAAATCACCTACCTCATGCTTGTTGTCCTTGTTGATAACAACCTTGGGCGCATAGTTGATAGCACCATCAAAGTCATGATTGGCAAGTTGATTCTCAAGTAAGATCAATGGATTGCGATGCCAGACATCATATTCTGCTGACATCCAGGCAGGAGGCTCTTTTGGCATGGGCCCCGAATATTTGACGGAAAATGATTGCCATGGAGTATCACCGTGAGCGATGGCATCAACAGTACGGTATAGTTCTCTATGTGAGTTGAAGGGTGGCTGAGTGTTGTACAATGCAGCTAAGATAGCAATAAGATCATCTATCTTGCTCGCAGACATCTGCTCTTTGCGGTACAAAAAGTCAGCCAGTTCAAATTCGGCACGGCTCTCGAACGGTGACCAATCATCAGGTGGAGGATTGTCTCAGGGGGATGGGAGCTCATCAAAGGATAAGTTGATGCCTTCCTGACTACATGGCAACCCTGGATTGT
>JBBPLF010001234.1:0-10636 GCA_038089615.1 Aureoboletus auriporus
CGAATAAAAATTCCGGGAACATCTCAGATGAATCGGATGAGGATGACATGTCCGACGAAGAGAAGTGTCAACGAGGGCGCTGGTTGATAGCTGCAGGAAAAGACAACCGAGTGTCGATATGGGGCCTGATGAGCTTCGAAAAAGGTACCACGGTATAATGGTTCATAAAACCAACCATCGCTTGCCAACCAATCATACAGGAGTTATTTCACCGTAGATTAGCCAAACCAAGGTCACGGTATAATCACACTTCGCCGAGCCCTCGTTGTGTTAGAATGCATACTCCATCTTGGGCTGAGTTGTGATCGTCCGACTCAGGTAGACGAAATACGCTTTCGAGTGTCTGGCGAGTGGCGATAAGATTTCCCGATGTTTGATACGTCAGAAGCCGATCAAAGAGAAGGGACCAACCTGGAGGTGAAATAGATTAGCACGCGCACCCAAAGAATATCCGTTGGTTCCGTACTCAAAACGGTAACCACTCTCTGGATGTGGCGCTGAAGAGTGCACCGTCCGAGGTGGACATTCGGGCGAAGTAGAAGTAGTTGGGAAGAAAGAACGTTCTGATGCCTTCTGATACATACCTTTTGTATCCCTGAGGATCTTCTGTAGCCGTCCTCTCCGAGGTAAGACCTAGCCCGAGAGCCAAAGTTTGTCGCGTGAGTTGTATCATGAAGAAGGTACATGACTACCGACGAATTGGAAGAAAAACGACGTGAAAAAATGGGCGATGAAGGCGGATATGAAACCAGATGGAAGATTGTCGACTCATCAATGATTAATGATTGATGACCATCCCGGAATCCAAATCCAAATCCGCCGGTGTATGCACGGTTGTTTCCCAATAGGGAGGAATTACATCCCCCTGCACAACAATAAATGGGGAGAGTGCGATGTTCACTTTGTAGATCAGAAAACGTGCGGGGATGGGAGTACCGTGCCTCCTCGGGCCTATGACATGATCTCTGGGCAGTTCAAGTTGCACAAACCTGCTCGGCTTCGATGTGGGTGACATCATTGTGTTGCGTTTCACCTGCGACAGCCTGCCAGACGCAGGCGTGAAACGGGAGCAACCTATCAAGTACTCGAGGATGCGCCGTTCAGGCTGCTTCAAGTCGTCGAAGCGTAATGCGGCATTCACAGTAGCGCCGGGAATATTGGCCCACACTTCAGGCCTCTCCGTTGAAGTAGTCTGGTGACCTGTGTTGACGAAAGAGATCACCCACCACGGGCCGAGCCAAAACAATGATCTCGGAATTGGGGTTTCGCCTCGCCTTGACCGAAAAGTAGCAGGCCAATATTAAGTTCAGACGAAGGGACGTGCCAGATTGGAATTCTGGGAGCGGAAAAGTCACGTGAAGTAAAATGGTTTTGAGAGGGCAGTGTGGTTCACGTCCGTGGTCCGACTCCCAAGGACCAAGAGGCCAGGTAGGAATGGAGGCTATCACAGGCTAGTTTGATGAAAACGCACTGCAAGGCCACAACGTATGGTGTAATGAGGTGTCCAGGATAGTCATCTCGAGGGTCAGAAACTCGCGCCCAACTAAGAGATGGCGATTGGGTGATGCATTAAGATAAGGGACACGTGCATGCCAGGTGACCATGGGCAGTGGGCAGGAAGCGTGCACGCATTCTTCGTTCCACTACTTTTCTTGAAGGAGAGGCGACACAGCAATCGACGTTCAACGTTCAATCCTGACGGGAAACAGAGCAGTGAACGAAACGGAGCGAAAATGATGCAAGGCGAGAATTTAGAAACCAACTAAAGGTGCAACGTTGACGAGGAGACCAGCGCCTAACGGAAACGAAACACCCTCCCTCATCGCTGAGCAACAACAGCAGCCGATTGAAATCGATTATGATGATATCTGGGGACTCGCGTTTCTCACTGATGGAGAACACTTTGTGAGTGGTGACGATGAAGGAAAGATTCGATGTTGGCGGGTGAACGATGGGAAGGAAGTCGGGACACCGGTCGATGCTGGGGGAAGTGTTTTCGGGATTGCAGCCTCACAAGACGGAAAGTGGATTGTGAGTGGGTCGGATAGGGGCAAAGTGATGGTGTGGGATGCAAAGAACCTGGAAAAAGTGAGGGTGATTGAACACCAAAAATCGGTGAACGTGGTGGACATCTCACTGGATGCGACGAAAATCGCGAGCGGGTCGAATGATACGCTGTGTGTCTGGTCACTCTCGACCTGCGAGCGACTGCTCGGCCCTCTCAAACACGACAACGACGTAGCTGGTGTCCGATTTTCTCCAGACGGACATCTCATCGCCACCGCGACGTGGCGTCGCGACTCTCTTCAGATCTACGACAGTCGGGATGGCCGCCTCCTCGTCCACTTTCCAATCCGAGTCGGCTCGGAGTTTAACCAATCCCTAGCCTGGAAGAGCGACAGCAGGCATCTCTTTGTCTTGTCTTTGAAAGGCGATATTCACTGTCTCGACCTGTACGCCCACACGACGCTCTCGACATGGCGCATCCACAGCAACACGAATCCTGGGTGCATCTCCCTGGCAGGCAACGGCTCATTCATTGCAGCCTCTGCCGACTCATCGGTCTCGTTCTGGGACACTACTACCCACAAGCGAATCGGGTCTGTCATTTGCCATCCAAGCCGTGTTATATGCATGGCGCTCTCGGTAAACTACGAGCTTGTGATCGGTGGAGACACAAAAATTATCTTGCGGAATCTCCTTGATGTCCTTCCCTCTCCCTACCGCGACCAAGTAAGCGTGCGCATCAACTATTCGATGCACAAAATGACTCATTCAAACTATAACAGATATTGGAAATACGGCAGGCAAGGGCAGAACCTCATCTCAAACAGACAATCAGAACCCTTCCTGGACAAGGTGAATGTTCAAATGAGTCCATCTCACTGGTACTCTGTTTTTCTAACCTCCACATTCATTAGACGAAAAGATGGCAGACCTTGAGAAAACTGTCCAACAACTTCGAGACAACCTGAACGACTCGAGTGTGTACACCAATGCATCCACGCAGCTCTCTAATATCTGCATTCATCAGACGAAAAAATAGCCACTTTAGAGAAAATCGTTCAACAACATCAAATCCAATTCGCAGATTCTCAGAGAACAACCAAACGGAAGGAGGACGCTATTAGGTCAATACAAGCGCAGAGCGGTGGGTTCATTCTTACCCTGATTTCCCCTTCTCCTTGCTGACCCCCAACATCATTCAGATGTTATCATCACGCAATTCTGCACGCAACTTGCTAACCTGCTGGAAGTCCTTCACACAACATAGACAAAATTGCACGTACAGGTGGAGTGCGAGTTTTGAATGTCGTGCTGCTGTAGAAACCTTGGTATGATAAATCCTAATCAATGATTTTACATTGGCCGCGTCGCGGTCAACTTTCCAAACCAGCCCTCGGGCCCGTATGGATCGCGAGGCTCCTGTCGACGAAGACGTGTGCATATCCTCCCATAGAAGCAGGTGCATCCTAGTTCTGAGATGTTTCGTCTCCTCTGGGAGGCTTCGAACACCCCTACTACTTCGTACCCAGGACTGGTCTTTTTCCCAGCTGTGTCACTCTCAGACGCAAGTTGTCCAGTCATTGTTCCAGGCAGGAATCCATGCGAGTAGCCAGTGCATATGGCATCACACTACCTGTGGCGATCGGAAATACTCTTACTTTCCCGGGTTGGTCTGTGGGCTGATAAAAAACGAATCTCTTATTAGGACTCGTGCGGGGCAGCAGTTTTTAGCAGGGGTTCTGAACGAAGTCTCATCAATGGCATGTTTGATGAGGGATTGATAGACCATGTCGATGAGGCATGTCGACACTGGCAGATCCTTACTGGAAGAGTCCAGCCGAGCGCAAATCAGGATCAAGTTAGGCACCCCGGGCCGGGTTCGTTTTTGATTCCATGAAAATTTGATCGTTACCTTAACCAAAAGGCCAGCGCCAAGTTGTGGGTAGAGGGGTAGATGACGGGGATTCTGACTTTGATAAACCATCAGTGAGAGACGTGATATATGCCACCGGGATATTTTCCATGCTATGAAGTTGTTCGCACTACCAGCAAATATCGATCGAATGTGTTCAAGAAATAGGAGCAATCGACCATATCGGAGTCGTTTTGGCCGATGAAAAGCGTACGTCGACAGACGATGAACTTAATTTTGCCAGGTTTGTCCAAGGTTGGAATATCGACATAGCAGAATACCAACCTAGAAAATTCTTTGGCATACCTTCCGACAGCATTCCAATTCACCTTCGGCATGGCAAGCAGGCACATATAAGAGGGGAGCGCAGGGCGCGATGAAACGCACCTCCTCCTGCTCGGTTCTCGCCTTCGTTCGTTTTTTCATGTGGTTCGTCCTTCAAGCTACGGAACTCGTGAGCCCCAGAGCTCTGCTTCGATGTGGATGTTGGGCTAGCGTGGCAGAATGCACCAAATTTTCCTTGTGAGTGCGGACGGCGGTGCCACATTGCCCCACCACAAGGGCATTCATGTCGCCGGCTCCTCTGTAACAGACAGACCGGGTACGTGACTCTTGTTCCTGTAGGTATGGATGTCGAGTTATCATCGACCTCCTTGCTCTCAGGTTCAAGTTCACAACATGCATGCGGCTTGGTCCCTCGTCATGATCACATTCCTTTTACCTCCGCAGAGCCTGACTCAGTGCGACAGCTCAAATAGACGACCCGAGGGCGCTATAGACCAGCGAGACCATTGTCTGGGAGGCTGAGGACGAGGATTCCCAAGACGAAGACCGAGCAACGAGGGTCACTCGGGTGAGTCCGGTCGTTTGGCTCCTAGACCTGATTACACTGACTCCACTACTGTGACTATCCGCAGGGCTGAAAGCTTGACGGCAGGCGGCTTTCTCTTTCTTAACTTGCGGCTGTCCTGGGACCAAACTACTCGCTGCGCCGGAGCATTGGTACCTACGCATGTCCCCACCGTTACCACCACCTGCACGCTACACAGGCTCGGAGGTCCCCACCTGTCCGATCGCGTTTAGCCCCAGAGAATTGTCCGTGAAGATACGCCAAGAGGTAGTAGGGTGGCTTCAACCACTCGAATACTCTGCACCATCTTTCGAGTCGCAGGTGTCCCCATACAGTCAATATCCACCAGCACGTCATTCAGGCAGAAAAGAAACGCCTCCCTAGTACGCAGACTCCCCGCACCCCGCACTAGTACATCCATTTCACAACCACTCCTTCAACCTACGAGACTCATCGTTTGAAACGTTTTTTTTTTCGACTTGTTCTCATTTTCCTACTTCCTCACGTCACGTCCAATCGGTACTGTCACAATTACCCTCGTCTTCACTGTCGTCCTCTCTGGACTCCTTCACGCGGTCTATGCCTATTACGGTCTAGGTGGTTCTTACGAACAACGCCGCACTCCATACTACCAGGGTGCGATCGGACAACTCAAGATTCCTTGACGCATGGGGTGCTCGACTCATCAAGTGGAGATGAAAGGATCATCGGCGTTAATTCAGTCCTGCGGCGGGAAGCCTGCTCAGTTTCCCCGGGATGTCACTCTCGGACCTCTGCTGCCCTCGGTGGTGTGTTCTTGAGGAAGGTTATCGTACAGAGGATGGATCAAAACACTGTCCAAGTATCAGTGGGAGCGACCAGGAACCTTTAAGATGTACATATAAAACAGTAGCTGTACTACCATTTGTAAATTGTAACGCGGTATACGGTAGCTTGCGGAGAAGATGTTGCACCTCGGAGTCTCCATCCTCATATCCTACTTGAAAAAAGGGTGAACATGAGGAAGCATGGAGTTTGACGACGCTGTCCGCGCCGGGACTAGTCATGAATGGGTGGGATTCAACATCCAACATGCCCTCGCGTACCTTTCCTCGGCGAGTTTTCTGTGTACACATCCACGAACGGAGCAAATCACAGAAAAAACGCTCCGAGTAGTCGTACGATCTTGAGACGAGCGAAAAACCCGATGCCCCGATCGAAAGCGAGGTCACCCCGTCCAGGTGTGCAGGCATCGTGTACGTACATTGTTCTGTCATTGCATCAGAAGTCAGAGGAGCAAACGATGCTGGTCCGAATGAGAGCGCACCTGAGATGATATCAAAGATGCGAATAAACCTGTCCTCGTGCGCGGTAGTCTGTTCACTTGCGTCGCAGGCGTCTCACCTGCATGAAACGAGTTTATCAATGAGTCCCGAAGTAAAATGAAGAATAAACTCACTGTACGTCGCGCCCATGGCCGATCGCGAAACTTCTTTGCTAGTCTCAATGTCAAATATCTTGACGAACACGCCACAGCCACTTTCTTCAGATCTGTCTTAACCGCTTCTATGGCTACTGCGCCCGGGCCATCTTTTCGTCTTCACCGTCTGCGCCATCTTGTTGTACCTCCAAGGTGACCGGAGAGACCCGGTCCCTGGACCAGCCACCTCAACAGCTCCTTCAGCGCCATAACTGACGAGCCCAATTAACAAGTGCAAGATCTCATATGGCGGCCGTGTGACAAATAAGCTCACCTTGAGAGGATGGCTCATCATACGGTGCGTAGGTCGCGTGAGAGGGTAATGGACCCATACTCGAATACTACTCGAGTCGAGTGATGCACTTGGGAGCGTACGAGGTAGCGGAATGACCGCGAAGTGTGTAAGTTGAGGCTCACTCTCCGTTGTGATACGGGCAGCTGTGAAGGTAGGAATTAAAAAACCAAAGCCTATCAATAGTGGTGGTTTGACTTCGCGAGCTTTGAAAACTGGAAGGTTTTTCCCACCCACCTCGCAGCTCCCAGATCACGCCAAGCGCTTTCCTTACCCCGTAGTTCAGGTAGTAATTCACGATGACCCTTGTCAATGTGGCTTTGGAGGCAGATATGTATATGAACACCAGCATTACCTTCAATGATTTAAGGAAGTCAGAGGCGGCTTGTATAATACCAGCCAGTGGGAAGGGAGGGGGGGAGTGAAAAAGTACAAGATGCAGTCAAGTCTGAGCGGGTTGATGCCCTGGAGGTCGTTGATACAGTCTTTTCGACCTTGAGGGTGTAGTAACGTTACATTGATATGAGTAGAATGCAAACAAGACGTGAATGAGATCTGGCAGCGTTCATGTGGTCAAAGGAAACACTCTGGCAATCCAACGTACGGGAAACAAAAGTTTTCTTGTCATCGTTCTCGGCCAAGTACTATGATCATGTGCACTTTGTTTAGTCCATTCTACGAGCTTGAAGTATTTGCACTAGCATTTATTGCCAGTGTCTGATGACGAGAAGTAAGCGCTGATAGGTGGCCATTCAGACTGCGCGATCATGATAAGGCACACGTGCATGCCAGGCGACAATGGGCATGGAGAAAGCAAGCATTCTTCGTATCGCCAGTATCTTTCAGCGTAGGCCCGAGGCCATACTAGTATATTGGTGAGTACGTGGGCAGTATCAAGGAAGGGTGACACTAACAAGAGGACAAGAGTCAACCTTGATAGGAAACAGACCTTCCTCGAGGAGCAGTGAACAAAACGGAGAGAAATAATGCAAGGTGAGAATTTAGCGAGCTAACTGAAAGTGCAATGTTGACGAGGAGCCAGAACCCAACGAATACGAGGACCCATCTCTCGTCATGATCGCCGAGCAACAACATGAACAACCAATTGATACCAATTCTGGCGAGTCTATCCGAGTCTGGGGATTCGCGTTTCTCGCTGACGGTGAACACTTTGTGAGTGGTGACGATGAAGGAGTGATTCGACGTTGGCAGGTGAAAGATGGAAAGGAAGTCGGGACACCAGTCGATGCAAGGAGACATATTTTTGACATTGCAGTGTCGCAAGATGGCAAGTGGGTCGTGAGGTGAGAGCAAAGTGACGGTGTGGGATGCAAGGAACCTGGAAAAAGTGAAGGTGATTGAAGGACACCGAGAATGGGTGAACGTGGTGGACGTCTCACCAGATGGGACGAAAATCGCGAGCGGGTCGGAGGACTCTTTGTGTGTTTGGTCACTCTCGACCTGCGAGCGACTGCTCGGCCCTCTCAAACACGACAACGACGTAGCTGGTGTCAAATTTTCTCCAGACGGGTACCACATCGCCAGCGTCACATGGCGCCGCGACCGTCACTCTCTTCAAATCTACGACAGTCAGGATGGCCATCTCCTCGCCCACTTTCCAATCCGAATCGGCTCGGAGTTTGACCAATCCCTGGTTTGGACGGCAGGTATCTCTTTGCCTTGTCTTTCAAAGGCGATATCTACTGTCTCGACTTGTACACCGTGACCCACACGATGCTCTCGACATGGCGCACCACAGCGAATCCTGGGTGCATCTCCCTGGCAAGCGACGACTAATTCATTTCAACCTCTGCTGACTCATCGGTCTCATTCTGGGACACTACTACGCTCGTGCAGATTGGGTCCGTCATCCACCATCCAGAATGTGTTAATTGCATGGCGCTCTCGGCAAACTACGAGCTTTTGGTAGGTGGAGACTCAAGAGTCGTCTTGCGGAATATCCTTGACGCCCTTCCCTCTCCCTACCGCAACCAAGTAAGTGTACGCATCAAGTATTCGATGCATGAAATGATCCATTCAAACTATAACAGATACTAGAAATACAGCAGGCAAGGACAGAACCTCGTCTTAACGAGACAATCAGAACCCTTCCTGGACAAGGTGAGCGTCCAAGGACCATCACACGTGTACTCTGTCTTGCTAACCTCACATTTATTAGACAAAAATAGTAAACCTTGAGAAAATTGTCCAACAACTTCGAAGTAACTTGCACGATGTCTTTAAGTACTCGAGTGTGTACATCAGTAACCTACTTCGCTTTTTCTGATCTCTAGAGTCACCAGACGAAAAATAGCCACTCTAGAGGAAACCGTTCAACTACTTCAATCCAAACTCGCTAACTCTCAGAGCACGGCCGAACAGAATGAGCAAGCTATCAGGTCAATACAAGCGCGGAGTGGTGGGTTAATTCTCATATTGGTTTCTCCCTCTCCTTTCTGACGTGCGCAACATCATCCAGATGTTATCATCACGCAATTCCGCACACAACTTGCTAACCTGGTGGAAGTCCTCCACACAACACAAACAAAATTGCAAGTACAGTGAGTATGGGCGGATGCAGTGCGAGTTTTAAAATTCGTACTGTCGTAGAAGCCCTCGTATGATGATCTCAATCAATGATTCTACATTAGCTGTGGCGTGGTCAACTTTCCATACCAGCCCTCGCTCTCGTGTTGATTGCGAGGCTCTTGCAAGCATGTTTGTCAACGAAGACGTGTGCATACCCTCCCACAGCACCAGCTTGAGGTACATCCGGATCATGGCTTTGCGATGTCTTGTCTCCTTTGGGGGGCTTCGAACACCCCTACTACAGTACTACTTCATACCCGTGACTGGTCTTTTTCCCAGCTGTGTCACTCAGACGCAAGTCGGGCATATCCAGGAACGAGGGGGGGATGCAAAACTATGTGGGATCACGGTAAAGCCGTGAGATGGTCCAAGGAGGGACGCAAGGTACCTTTCAACACGGCACGACGATAAGCCCAGTCTGGTTCCCATGCCCGTCCAAATCGGTATGTAGATGGTTTATGCGGTAAACACTTACATGTGGACGTTGAAGGGAATGATGAAATTCTCTATCTGGCAGCAGGGATGGACAAGTCAAGTGATGAAAAATACGCTGGTCTCGCCATGGCGTGCTAAATTTGTACTCGAGACAGTCGCTTCGGTGAGAGGACAAGAAGACGCGCAAGTCGAAAGTCGAACCAGATTTGCAAAACCAACGGGCGCGTTCCTTACTGGTACCTCCGATCCTCTTTTCGTGGAGGCAAGACTGACGTCCATTTAAAAGTCGACGCCGAGCAAGCTTAACCGGTCTCGGGAGTGGGAGAGACAAAAACGCTTGCCATGGCGACTCATTGGAGCGGGTGTTGAAGCTTTCGAGTTGTTCACCTGCCGTGCCCGCTAATTGCACATCTGCGGGCCCATCGATCCTATCCTACCTTCGGGGACATTTCAAAGCCCATATTACCCGAACTTGGAAAATAGGGCCCCATCGAGCCTTCAAAGGAAGCGGTGGAACAGACCCGAGTCTTTTGGTGAGCTGACCCGGCGAATCATTTTCGGAATATCGAGGGCGGTGTCCTCATCGGCAGCCGTCCTAGTCAGGCATTCCGCTCGCCCACTGAGCAAGTCCGACAACATTCCAATCGCTCTCGGACCTCGGTATGGCAAACGAGCATGTATAAGGGGAGAGCGCACATAACGCGATGAAACCCTCCCCCTCTTGCTCGTTTTTCGCCCTCGTTCATTTTTGCATCGACATGCGGTTCGTTCTTAAAGCCACAGCACTCGTGAGCCTCAGCGCTCTGCTTCGATGTGGATGTTGGGCTAGCGCAGGAGAATGCGAATGGTTTTTCGTTGACTTCCATTCGAACCACCCCCCTGCCACTAACAACGATTGCCCCAAGCGCAAGATACAGCCAGGACGGTGACAGAAAGTCGGGGACTTCGCCTTTCCGGCACGGAAAAGTACGGGGGCAGGTAAACCATCTGGGCTTCAAACGCAGCGGGCTTCGAACCTAGAAAACCTTGCCGTCCGGCCGCGTTTCGTCAACCGGCGGGATTTGAACTGGCTGGGTACGCCCCGTACTCTCT
>JBBPLF010001235.1:0-10607 GCA_038089615.1 Aureoboletus auriporus
AAACCTTCGATTGCGATACCTGTCAAAGAAACTATCCCCTAAACGAGAAGGACCATTTGAAATCACACAGGTTATCTCCCCTGTGTCGTACCGCCTCAAACTACCGCCCACCTGGAAAATACATGATGTCTTCCACGCCTCCCTCCTATCCCCTTATCGAGAGACTGCGGAACACGGCCCCAACTTCTCTGACCCACCGCCCGAACTGATCGGCGGAGAAGAAGAGTATGAAATAGACTCCATCCTCTCACACCGCAGAACACAGGGAAGAAGGCAGTACTTAGTATCCTGGAAAGGATACTCCGCAGCAGAAAACACTTGGGAACCAGAGGGAAATCTCCAACATGCACAAACACTCCTGAATGAATATAAGTCCGCTCGACCCAAGGACTTCCCTCAGTAAATGCTCCGAAAGAGAAACTTCGAATTCCAACCAGGCCTCCCCTTCTACAAGTTCTTTTTCCTCTATTGAAATGACCTTCCTCCATCTCACCCCCTCGAACACCAATACTTCTGCAATAGACTATACAGCGGCTGCTCCTAGCACTACGAATCATGACCCAACAACGCTCCCCCTCCTCGAACACCCACCGTAATTGCATCATGGCCAGGGGAACCTATGAATCCCTCATGGCACAAAAGACCCATCTAGAACTACCCTACCCCTACTATGTCTGCTCCAATCGCCTCCCCCCTCGTCTTAGAAGGATCCTCTTCGCCTCTGTCTTGACTACCCCTGCTCTCACCTTGCGCATGGAACTGGACCTGCGTTATAACTACAATAAGAAAACAAAGGATTTATGTTCCCTCTTCCGCACGTACCAGATTGTCCGTCTCGCCGCCCAACAACTTGTCCCTCATGATTCCCCTGAACACTTCGTATCCACCATGCAAACCGGAGTGAACGAAGCACACTCCCTCATCCTCGACCTCCTCTATGAAGAAGGTTTCGGACACTTAGTGGACCGCATCGACGAAAACCTACTCCGACCCATCGTAGAGCCCTTCTTCGAGATCATGAGTGTCCACGAATACAGAGTCTATGTGGGAGACGCCCCCTGTGCCATACCTTTCGACCCCCACCTCGACACACCCGTATCAGTGGAAAGGACCCCCTCGCCCGTTCTTCAGATCCCACCTCCTCGTTCCCCTGAGAGGACCTACTTTCCCGCTCCAATCTCCATTCCAGAATCCCCAAAGATTGACACTCATGCCCCCACTCCCTCGGACATTTCTGAAGTCTCTCCAGTCGCAACCCGTTCTCCTACCCCTGCCCCTGAAAACATGCAACGAGGAGCTCTTACTCGCCATGAGAGCCTGCTACCACCCAAGCTCGCCCAGGCAACGATGAATACACTGGACAACACTCTCTGCCCTCTCCTCAAATCCTTTCGGGGAGTTAGATCCGCCTTCCTGGATGGGACAGGCACCTCTCGAGACCCAATCGATGTCGACACCTCCCATATCCCTATTCGCCCCAAGAAACGACTCCGCTGTCACCAATGCGGAAAACCCGATCACCTCCAAGTCTTCTGTGGGAAATACACCTGTCCTTGGTGCCACAGACACGCCCCCGGACATGTCCAAGCCAGATGCCCCCGAAGGTGCTGTGGGGAATGTGACGAGTATGGACACATTCGTGCCAATTGCCCAGTTTATAATGGGCTCGACCGAGATGATGGTTTTCTTGATGGCGACCTCGATTTCACCAACTATGAGGTCAACGAGGGAGATACAGAGGGGCCAGATCATTGAGCAGGTGCTTCAACGCTATGAAGGGGGTAATGTTACGGTTTTCCCTCGTGACTCCTCTTTTCCTTATGTCTATGGACTCATCGTTTCCCCTCGTGTCGTTGCCAGACACTTATCTTCCTTTCCCCGCTAAATCCTTATGACTCTCTTCACTTCCGACCGGAATCGCCTGGATTTCTTCGGAAGCCTTCGGGACCACATTTACATTTTATTCCTTCATCTAAAGTCTTCACTTCCGACCGGAACCGCGGGAGTTTCTTCAGAAACCTTCGGAACCACATTGTCTTGCATAATGGACCAACCTCTCCTCGTCATCATTCTCCTTATATGATGACTCGTGTTCCTTTACCCATTGATACATAGCCCTTACTGTGCACATCGCCTTACGCAGTGCGCAGTTCCATAGACCTTACTGTGCACACTGGATTGCGCAGTGTCATAACTTAGTATAAGTAGCTACCAGACTTCACTCAATTTTCCCCAGCTAGTTCTACGCAATCCAGCGTTGTTACTTAGCACATCCACGAGCCCCAAGTGTGTGCATTGGGTAGTGAGAACTTCTATATTCCTTGCTTCGCCCACAATAAGTCTCCAAACTACTTCGAGTGTTCGCTGTGCTACGTTCTGACGCCCAGCATTAACAAATACTGTTTTGTTGAGCTGTACTCAGACAGTGCATATTGTGCAGTCCGCACATGATTGACTCCTATGCTATCATGCTCACATATCGCGGTCTTGGATTGCTCCCCCTGCATCTCCACTATGTATGCAATGTATAGCATTTTCAATCGGCCAGATATGGCCTTGACATGGCAATTCGGCTCAGTGAGTTGACATGCACTTGCTGACTGTTCTAGCACACATCTTGAGTTTGCCTTGACAAAATGGTGGGTTTGACCATCTTGTGGGATGCTTTGGATGCTTGGTGGGTCTCTTGTTGCCCATGAGGCCTTAACTTGGAGGAGGTAGGTACACCATTGTGTCATCCTTGCCATCAGCCCCGTCATCATCACTGTGATAGCAGGTATGCAGTTGCGCACTCTTCACTCTTGTCATTGTTGTGGCATGGTGGGTGAGCAATCAAACCATCCTCGCCCTCGCTGTTGTTTGTCCCTGGGTGGTGGGTGTGCTGTTGAGTAATCCTTGCCTTCATCATTGTCACTGTTGTGTGATGGGTGCCATGCTTACCATTGCCCTTGTCACAGTTGAGGTGGCTATTGTACCATCCTTACCCTCATCCCTGTCGTCATCGCTGTGGTAGCATGTGCACAATTGTACACACCTCGCCCTCGTTGCTGTGGCAGTGGGTGCATAGTCATGCACTCCTCACCCTTGTCGTCATCGTGGTGTGGTGGGTACCCCATTATGTTGTTCCTGCCGCCATTGTCCTCATATTGTTGGTGAGCTATGGCACCATCCTCGTTATCCTTGTTGTCGCATGGTAGGTGGGCTGTGGCACCACCCTTGTCATCCACCGTTGCCATAGTCATCATCATGGGTGCACTATTGCACTATCCATGCTGTTGTCGCATAGTAGGTAAGGTGTGGCACGTCCTCGCCATTTGTTGTTGTGGTGGTGGGTGCACTGTCACATGATAGGTGGAGTATGGCACACCCTCATTATTTGTTGTCATTGTGGTGTTAGTGGGTGCACCATTGCACTATCCACACCCTTGTCATTGTTGTCACATGATAGGTGGGGTGTGGGATGTTCTTGCCATTTGTTGTCATTATTGTGGTGGTGGATGTGCTGTTGTGCTATCCACACCCTCAAAATCAAGTCTGTCCAACAAAACAGTCTGTAATTGCTCAGGAATGATGTGTATAAATGTAAAAGAATGATGAAACTCACCAGATCAATGGAAAGGATCAAGATTGACCCTTAAAGAATGTCAAGATTAGGCCAAAATCTATTGAAAGACACTTAGCAATAAAACAGTCTGTAATTGCTCATGAATCATGCATAGAAATGCAGCAGGATGATTATACTCACCAGATGAAATAGGTGAAATCCCAGGAAAACACAGAGAAAGTGCAATAGATCTGTTATCAGTGATCAGTGATCAAAGGTTAGTCCAGGCTAGTGCAATTCAAGCTAAATTAAATCTGATATTACCTGAAATAATAATGGGCTATATGTTTGCTTGGATTGTACTTTGAAGAGAAAGAATTCAAGGTGTTGAGAGAGTGGAAAGCATGAATTGTGATGTAATGCTGTCGAGCCGAGATTTCCGATCGGCAGTGGTACTGAGGGGAGAACATCTGAGCTTGAAAAGCCACATGGTTGTGTCACCCAAATATGGTGAATGAAGCGACGGCTGTACCGGCACGCTCACCACTCACCGGCACGCTCACCACTCACCGGCACGCTCACCACTCGCCGGTACGCTCACGACTCGGCGGCACACTCGATTGAGGACCTCAGTCGAGAGAGGCGGAATAGGCGTCGGCCCAAATTCTCGCCCCGACGTTCTCCCTTATACTTATAGATAAATGTCAGTGGTGTGTGGTGGACCTAGCTCAGCTCTCAATTGAGATGCATCTCAGCTTACCCCGCATCCGGGTGTGCATGTGCGGCTGCCATTCGTTCTGCTGGACCGCCTGCCACTGTTCAAGACCTTCCTTTTCAGAGGCTTGTTTGAACTGGGAGACTTCCTCGTTGAGTTGGTGGTGCTCGGGTGTGAGACGCTGGCAGTGAGCCACCGTTGACATGTGCGTCTGCGCGACCATACTGAATACCGCCACAACAGACTGCGTCGAATGGTGAAATCACCAGCATATGGCTTTCAATCATACACAGCCGCCTTGCATTGAATGCCTTTCTGACGTGAAGCCCCATAGGCCCAGTCGCCGTTCTCAACCTCCACGGAGTGTGGGACTGCCGCAGTGAGCCATGAGCGTCGAAGCATTGAGTCATCCCTATTGGACGTGCGTCCAGATTGACTGTGAGGCAGGTCGACTGACCATTGGAGCAACACCCCCTTGCGAGGGTGAGACGTATGGAAGCTTACCCGGCTTGAAGCGGTAGTCTTCTAGAATGATCGCTTCCACTCATTTCTTGCTTTTGGGTATCATGGTCGAATGGTATATGACTTGGCAATGAATATTAGACGACTTTGCAGGCGCACACGAACGACTGCTGGTGCCCAAGGGAAATGTAAGCAGGCAAGTTGTCAGGTCAGATTCGGCATTCAAGGCCTTCGTGAATATATATAAGTGTAGATCGGCGTCGGGTATGCGGTGGCAGGTAACAATGTCATTTTCTGAGACATGCGATAGGCTGGCGAAGTCGGTTGGTGGATTTGATTGAAGTGACTCGGAACAATCATATTAAACTGGGTGCGACGACGGCAGTGACATCAAATTTACATACTTCAAGTTGTCATGCTGCGTGTCACCGCGTGTAGCACTGGCACTTACTACTAGAGGTGACGCATTCTCTAGCCCAATGGATCGAATCGCGTAGAGTACGCATCATGCATCAGTGGCAGCATCACCAGTCTCTACTATGGCGTAAGTAAACAGGACATAGAGTAAAAAGAATTATGTGCATTATTTTGTCCTGTAAATCATCAGAATTTGTGGGGAGTTATGCGTTTGATACATTTGGGCTGCGGTCGTAACCACTCGTCTGATCCAGGTATAATAATTTCCTTGTCCTCGGCGAGATTTTCAAACACAGTGGTTGGCGAGTCGAGGCTCGAGTATGGTTTATCAGGGTCTGACGGGGAGTGGGGTTTCTCACCTGGAGAGTATCCCATCCGAGGAAAGCCAACAGGCCACGTAGGTAAGTAGCACATTTCCTATCGATCACTCATCACTCACGACCTCATTGATAAGGTCAATCTAGAACACACCTCAGGACCACAATCAGGATTACACATCACCCACACACTCCAGTCCAACCATGTCATCAACCGGTTCAAGTCCTCCGCCCAAATATTCCAAACCTGTGTTATCTCGGCAATGTCGGGGGATTCCTTTGTGTTCAACGACGGATCTATACCCGCGTACACCCCGGCGGCCCACATCTTCGTCACTACACGGCAAATCTCTCGGCTGGTTCCTCGTGCGGCCAGGAGGAGCAATTTCTCCGAATCAGTCATGGAATCCAACTCGGACTCCATGGTGTACGTATGTGTCGTGGCACAAAGCTTGTATATAGGCTTTATCCAGCCCAAGTCGTCCGATGGGTCGGTTGGGATGGCTGAGGAAAGGAGGTAAGGTGTCAACATGACTCTCAGCTGGATTTGAATTTTGTCGGCGAGATCGAGGATTTCTTTTGGGTTTGTTGCCGTTGAGTTGAGGAGATGGCGTGTCAGTTCGAGCCGTCCGGCAAACCGATCAACTATGACCTGAAATAATGCTTTCCAGTCAATTCCGCTCGAGCTCGACAAGCCCGAGGGTCTGATTAAGATTCCCTCCAGCCTCGACTTGACAGCCAAGATATCTTCGCTGGATATGTTTCGCACGCGATGGTCCCACCTCTCCTGACCAGTTCGAACGGGAATCAATGAAGGTACCAGTTGGGTGTCATAGAGGGAGACCAGTCCAGCTAGATCCAATTGGACACGGGTCTCGCCGGGAAGGCGATTATGCCAAGAACCGGCATTCATGGCCTCATAAGTGACAAATCCCGCTATCCAGAAACCTTCTCATCAACTCTCAAGCAGGAGATCCAGGAAAAGAACAACTCACGCTGCATCGGATGAATCGCTCCTCGACTGTCTATCTTCGCAAAGGAAACTATGCGGAGGCCAGAAGTGAAATCGCAAATCATGACCTCACTAAAGACACGTGAGGAAAAAATGAGCTACGAGCGCAGTGTTTGCTCACAAATCCACCTCCATCCTACAACGTGTTTAATACTGGAGAATTTGGGGTAAACGAAGACTTACCTGACAATGGCATCTATATCAAACTTCCTTCCCCATTGACAAAGGTCTTCAATACGCTTGTTTTCTTCGTTCTGATAACCAGTGCCAAATCTACCCCAAGCGACAAGGTCTTGTGTATCTAATGTGCCATACGGCATCTTCGCAGCACTGTTTCCGTCAAAATAAATGACTTTGAGGGGTCGAGTGGTCGCGAACGTGAGGTGCCAGCATGTCCGTTGGAACTGAACTATGTGATCGATGCAGTAAAGGTGTGAATGCTCAGGATCCATAGCGACCCATTCCGGACCCGGTGGCAACTCGTTGCTTTCCCCGCCATGGTAAAGGAGTGTACCTTTCGGGATGACTCCCGGCACAATGTTATGACCTGGAAGGGAATGCGTAGTTCTATCAAGTTACAACGTGCAGATCGCTTACATACCATTTCTCATACGGGTATTGGGCCAGTGTTGAAGTAACGAGTGCACCGTCTCGAATATGAGGTGATCAGTACTATTGGGGTTCGGTAACTCGTTGAGGTTCCAGCCTGTAAGATCCTCGTCACCAAGAATGGGTTGTTTCTTGCCATCCTGCCAATGGAGGCTAGAGCCCAAAGGCACCTGGACAGCGAACACGGGTGCTAGAGTTGATACGATAAGGCCGAATAGAGCTGCTGGAAACATCGCAGCACCGCAGCACCGTAGAAGTAGTGGTTGAACAGAACTATTTTTTAAATGCTCGCATCGACGCGGATGACGGCATGTCACTGTTGGAATTGCAATTCAAGTTGTTCGCTGTGCATGTCGCTGGCACACATGGATTTGCTGCGTACGTATAGGGCCATCAAGTCGGTGTGGATGCGATTCGTGAATCATAAGAGTAGCCAACCCGATCTTTTTCACTTTCGTTCGTTCTTGTTTGCGTCTAGTTTTGAGTTCTAAGAACTAGTAGTAGTAGGACCCATTTGCAAAGCGAGCTCGGGAATCGGCAGCCCTTACGTTCTGCTTAAATTTATGAGCAAACCAATTCTCATGACAACTTGTGCGAAGGCTCCTCACTAGTCCCAGCTTGGGTGATGCTATGCAGCTCATTCTGAGTAATTAAATGATGATCGAGCAGAGAGGACAATGCAACGAAGGAACTTCAAGTCGTTGAATCCGTCCTCAGTCGTGAGGCCTTGAGACCAACGATCCGCTAAAGTTCGGATTGTGTTACCTAATACGATGATCTCTTTGTGAGTCTTTGACGTTCAAGTTCTTGTACGCTTCATGTACCACATTCGTACGAAGTACGAGGTCGTCAGGTTTCCAGCTATCTATTATTACTTTTAGGTAGTAAGTCATAAACCTTTTGTATTAACCTGAATCCGGTTAGTTGGACGACTTAGACTACCCTATCGGTCCTAGTCAAGCTTCAAGGCGCAAACGCCTGGCTTTTCGGATAGATAGCTGCACCACTACCACCACCACCACCACCACTTTCACCACTTTCACCACTACATACCTTGCGCATACATCAGCAACCTGTCTTGACTGTCTTCGTCTCGCCAGACAACGAACGAATATATTCTGGAGATGCTATAGGACGGGTCGTCATCACATCTACAAGATCCCTCAGAGAAATTGCAGATTGTGAAGCCCACAAGGAGGGTCTACTGGGCATTGAAGAATTTAACAACCATATCATCACGTCCGTATCCTTTTATTGACATTGCACGAACCTGATACCATACCGACGCTCATTGCAAAGTCATGGTAGAGACAACAAGATACGCGCTTGGCAGTGTCCAACGGAATCGAACCCCATCCGACAAGGCAGGGCAGCTTCTCTGATCGATCAACCGCCCCCTTCGCTATGTTATTCCTTGGACATCAATTCGCTCAATTTTTGTCGTTTCTCTCTTCTTCCGACTCGGAGCTCAAGTTCAGATAGCAAGGTTACAGCGCTCATTGGCGTCCCAAACTTGTCGAATCAACTCTAGTAGGTGATCATAGCTCATGATAATATATCCTTTAGGCGGACATTTGGACGTTGCCCGACCGTACAAGGCTGCATGCTGCCATCGGAGACCCGGACAATACTTCTGCCACCCACTTCTCCGATGGTCGTTCTGGTATTAAATCTGGTCAGTACACTTGAGTAAGGCGTACCATCAATGTACCCACAAAACCCTACGGGGGTCATCATGTCAATGCACCTTTATTATGTGCCCTTAACATCACCATCTACACCAAAGGCACAACGGGGACTCCGGTTTTTATATGCGTACGAAGATGGAGGCATCATTCTCCGCCGACATACTTCCCCCGAGGGACGGCAGACAGTGGGATGAAAAGGATGGGATGTCATCTGGAAAAGTCGGTTGCACGTCAAAACGGGTTCGTCGTCCGCGTGTCAAATCGCGTTCTTTATCTGTCCCTGTTGAATTTTTAGTGATGGCCATGGCGGTACTAAAGGACTGCAGCTTCGCAGTGACAGTCTCCACTGATCACACCGTTGGAAGATATGACCTTGTGCGCCTGCATGCCTTGAAATCCGAGACGAGAGCTTAGATCGTATTCCTACTCAAGAACATGTCAACACATGTCGAAATGGACCAATCGGCGCGAGCGTTCAGAACAAAGCATCCAGGAATTGGTGCTATTTCTATCCGTGATGATGGGCGTGTATGCGCAGTGGGAGGCTGGGATGGTCGGTAAGTCTCTGTTGGTACACTCACCCTGGTATCAGGGCCCTCAGGTTCCTTTGATAATGTAGGATACGACTTTATTCAACCAAGAGTTTCAATCCACTTGGAACATTAGTGTATCACAAAGAAAACTGCTACGCGCTCGCTTTTGCTTCGACATACGGAGGCCACCGCGCGAATCAACATTCCGAGAACGTCTCAGATGAATCGGATGAAGATGACATGTCCGACGAAGAAAAGTGTCAACGAAGGCGTTGGTTGATGGCGGCAGGAAAAGACAACCGGGTGTCGATATGGGGCCTGATGAGCTTCGAAACAGGTACCATGGTGTAATGGTTCATAAAACCAACCAACGCTTGGGCCAATCATACGTTAGTTATTTCGCCGCAGATTAGCCAAACTAAGGTCACGCTGTAATCACACCTCATCAAGCCCTTGTTGCGTCAGAATGCGTACTTCATCCAGGTAGACGAAATACGCTTTCGAGCGTCTGGCGAGGGGGGAGTGGCGATAAGGCTTCCCAATGTTTGATACGTCAGAAGCCGATCAAGGAGAATGGACCAGCCCGGAGGTATAAATAGATTAGCACGCGCACCAAAAGAATATCCGTTGGTTCGGTACTGAGTCATGAGGAAAATGACAACCACTCTCTGGATGTGACATTAAAGAGTGCATCGTCCGAGGGTGAACGTTCGGGCGAAGTAGAAACAGTCGGGAAGATCTAAGGAACCTTCTGATGGGGCCTTCTGATGCCTTCTGAAGTTCTGATACATACATTCTGTGTCCCTGAAGAGTCTTCCCGAAGCTGTCCTTGGCCGTGCACTCTGGGACGGGAATAAACCCCATATTGAACCAAGGTAAGACCTGGCCCGGGAGCCAAACTTTGTCGCGGGAGTTGTATGAAGAAGGTATGTGACTACCGACAAATTGGAAGAACAACGAAAGGAAAACTTGAAGATAGGCGATGAAGGTGCATATGAAACCTCGAAATGTTTAATGACCATCCCGGAATCCAATCCAAGTACTATGCACGGTTGTTTCTCGACAGGGAGAAATTGCATCCGCCTGCACAACAGTACTGGGAAGAACGTGATGATCGTTCTGTGGATCATAAAACGTAAGGGGGATGAGGAGTTCCGTGCCTTCTTCAAGTTAGGCCTATGACATAAAAAACATCGCTGCATCATGATCTCTGGGCGGTTCAAGGCATTGATGTGAATATTGGTGAAGTGACACCATCGTGTTGCATTTCGCCTCCGATGACCTGCCAGACGGTGGCGTGCAACGGGCCA
>JBBPLF010001236.1:0-10590 GCA_038089615.1 Aureoboletus auriporus
CAGTCTTATATACTGTGCTACTCAATTGATAAAGTAATCGTATAGATTACTTTATCTTCGACCTTAGGTGAGGCCGTGTATTGTTTGTACTATGTTTGGCCTAATGGATAAGGCTCGTTATCCAACAGTCTTGGTCAGCGTCCTCGTCGTGCACCTCGAAAACAACGGCATGTAGAGTTACTAGTACTCATCCAAAAAAAAAAAAAAAAACAAGGGCACGTGCACTCCCAAAGAAAAGATCGCGCGCACTCAAAAAAACTTGATTAATTTATTTGGGGTTTGGAGTATCAAACTCGTCCAAGTAAGCGTCGGACGCCCGCACTGAGAAGGCGTCGGGCAGCGCGCTGGACGACGGGGCAAGTGCCAGTGCGAGGTGTCACTCGGAGATTGAATTTGGACATCGGCTACGTAGCTACGAGAGAGAGTTGAGCTCGATGAGTCGAGTTCCAATTGGGTAGGCCATAAGACGCAGATTGCTCAGGATTGGTGAACGCGCAGGTCTGCCATGGGGGCGAATGACAGAGTCTGTTTGACATCTCGAAACATGATGGGCCCACACAGCAGTGACTTAAAATACCATTAGGCTAGTCAGGAATGCTGACGCTAAACCACCTCATACGCAGCCTCGTCTTGTATTCGGTTCCTTGCTTGTTCGAGTTTTCCTCCGCTCAGATAGCATCGACATGCAACGACTATTGGCATTCACTTTGCATGCAAGCGCGGCGGGTATCATGGCATGGGGGTGGTGCAACGTTGGCTTTATAGAGCTGCATTTTCCAATGAAGAACCTAAAGGGCGGTTACTTCCTGTTTCTAACGAACCAAGGGTACGTAGTCCCCAGAAGTAACATGCACAACTAACTTGGGGGATTCATGGGCAGGCTTCTCATTTCATGGTTATGCATGGTCGTCAGTCTCTTCTGCGACATATTCCCATCAGTCACAAGTGGGTATTTCTGCGACAAAACGCGTGGGTGTAACTGACAGGACAGTGACACAGCCGTCCGTGAAACCAAGAGAGTGCTCATGATGGTCTCGATGCCAGTAAGAGGAATGAACCTGGAGATGCATGCGAGGCTGACATCCTTTGTCTGTAGTTGGAATTTGTGATCTCGACCATCTATTGGACCCTCCTTTTGTCGGTCCCGAACCTCATTTTGCCACGAGCCTCAAGCGACCCCTCAGCCGGGTTACTATTTTTTCCGGTCAAACTCGATCTGGCCTTGCACGCATCGCCTTTACTCGCCCTCTTGATCGACTTCTTCGTCTTTCAACCCAAGTTTTCAAAGACGTATGTTCGCAAGGTTGCGCCAGTAGCCGTTGTCGCCTTGGCCGTCTGGTATGCCTCCTTTGTAGAATATTGTGCCACATTCAACCATTTTTGTGAGCGTCCCCCGCGGTCCGATACCTGTGTGACTGACCCTTCTGATCACTTTTTCCCCATCGGTTCTACAATAGTCCCATACCCGTTCTTGACACATAGCCCCTTTCCGGGTCGCGTCTTGATCTATACCACGGTAGCCGGAATTGCCCTTGGTTGCTTCAGGGCCCTCAACGCATTGCACCCATGATCGATATCATTTCCACATACTGGACCAGTCATTTTTAGCTACACACTTGTTGTGAACTAAAACTGTATTTATTCCTGGACCACACTTTCGTCTTGCTTTAAATTCGCCAGACCCAGACCGTCGCCATCAATCATTTTGGGGATGAGTCGTTCTTGTCAATACATTATGTAAAGTTGCTCCCAATCGCCACACGACACATCGCTGTCGTCTCCAATTCGTTACCGCCGTCTTTCAAGTTCAATCAAACCACTTTTCCCGCCGCTGATTAAGTTAGGTCAACTATATTTCGTAAGTACTGAGTAAAAAAACAGTATTGATCGATCGGGCCGAGGATGCTGAGTGCCCTCTTGAGCTTCCCCAGACCGGTCAATCAACCACGTATCTTTAGGGAGGTGAGAAAACTGTGGACAGAAGAACAAAGGATACTTTCGAAGTGGGCTAGCTCAAAATGTCGTCCGCGTTATCCAAACGCCTGCGAAAAGAACACACCAAACCAAGCAGTCGTCATCCTTCACCAAGTTGTGGTGAGGACGCAAACTTGAATCGTTACAGTCAGAACTGAACCAACTGCATACATGAATTTCTAAGTACATCTGACCGTTGTCTATTAGTATTCAATGCCGGTCCCCAGCCGGCTTTCCTGGCGATTATCAGCAAACCATCTACAGGCCGGTTGCACTGTTGCAGTACTGCGTACTTCACACCTCTGATGACTGTTTTTCGGTCGTGCATTTCCGAAGACGCACCACCTGCATCACTATCAGTAAAGAACACCCGACAAGGGCAGCGAGCTACCAAATGTGTTAATGACGTTGCTCTCTAAGTCAGATCCAGAAATCCCACCCCGTTGAACAGAGATGGTTGCCACCATTTGTATTGCGAAGTGAGTAACGCTCCTGAGATCGGACCGCCTTTCGTTTGAGGCGATGTAGGTGAGCGATGATCATTTGAGAGTATTGCATAGACATACTTATCAGAGCACCGATGCTCATGACCATCAACGCAATTCCCGTGCGGGCGCTGACCATACGATGCATGATGAGTATTCAAGCCTAAAAGGCGTAACAAACGAACCCGAGTTCTGTGAAGTCACTTGTAAGGAGGGCTATGAGGGGTACCACCATTGCGGCGTCTGCCAAACGGACGTTGTATTCAGCTCGATCGTCCAACTTTTGAAACAAGAAAAAACTAACAAACGCCACTAAAATAGCCGTAAAGCGTACCGATTACGACGACCGTTGGAAGGTCGCTCAGACCAATCATGCCAAGGGTTAGAATGCCACTCGCGGCGGTCGCTATGATGATTAGCCTTGGTACGCCAACACGCAATGCGATGAATCCTGAAGACGATCGACCTATCAGGCCGCCCACATTCAAAAGCACCAACTTGGACGAGTAAGGAATCTGTTAGTATCGTCGTTAATAAATAACCTACAGAATAGAACGAGAACGTCTCTGAGTTTCCGTGCTTGACGGAATCCAATTGAAAGTAAAAGATTGAGAAATAGAATGCTATTTGGAAAATCATGGTTCTACCATACCGGCAGAATCGTTTGTCAAGAACAGCTATCGTGAGCAAACAAACACCTACCCAAGGCTCATGATACAAAAGGGTACATCCTTCATGACGCTTCTTCCAATGGACAAGTAATTTGCAGGATATTGAGGCGGTTCCAACCGCGGACGGATCACAAGGCACGCGATAAGAAGACAAGCACTGATTAAGGTAGCACTTATGCGCACACCGTTGGCAAACCCTATACCCCGGTTAAACAAGTAGTTCAACATGATGGGATGTGCAATCGATCCAACTGAGATACCAGAGGCAACGAGGCTCATTGCAAGCGTGCGATGCTGGCGGAAATAGTGAGATACCACTACTGTGGTCGGGACGTACAGGGTCCCTTGAGCGAATCCGAGGCCAATCCCTTGGGCAAGGAAGATCTGTCAATCTGAGTCGGTTGAAGGGCATCATGGTCCCAAGATGACAAACCTGATACCATTGACCTGGTTGGGCGAGCGAGAGCATGAACAGGCTGAATGACTGCAGTACTGATCCTCCGATGAGCAGATGATAGCTTGGTATAATTAGCATGCAATATCGAACCACTTCCAAGAGACATACAAGTAACCCCGATCATAGAGCATGCCTGCAAAAAGACTGGTAATGCACGTCAGAAACCCATTGACGCTTCCTATCCAACTATCGAGCAAGTTCGCAAAGACGGACACATGAGGTTGTAGAGACTTACGATATCGCGGATGTAGATTCATCGGGCAGATAATGTAATGTATAATAGGCTGACGCCATCAATACAGGACGACAAGTGCATGTACAAGACGATCCTTACCTTGATAAACGCCAAACGATGCGGTGTACCTTTTTCCTGTGAGTAAGTATATCATTGGTGAGCATCCTGCGTACCCGAAACCGCAGAACTGCACAAGTACCCTTGGGCAACAGATCAATGATCGATGATCTCTCACAGGAACGAGAGCTCGACGACTAACTTACCCGCCAATGACCGCACACCATGCTGCGGTGCCGCCTTCTGGGAAGTGATCGGGATTATTCCCACCCTGAATGAAGTCTTCCTTGGCATCTGAAATTGAGCAAGGCAATGGATCTCTTATCACGGTCTGAACCGATGTCGTGTTCGAAGGCATGCTATGAACTGAAGACGAAGTGGGTGGTGGCATCATGGGGTTTGTTATCTATCATTCTGAGTCCCCGCTGAAAAGGACGTTCACACCAGGCACTCGTGCTGTAGGGGTTAAAGGGGTAGGTCAGTGGTAGTAATGGAAATTGGTCGATCCATTAACGTTTCTCACCGAGATAGATTCGATATCTCTTACCTTCTATGTGTAGCTGGCTGGTCATATTTCGCTGTGGTTGAGGCCTACACTGGGAATGATGTACAAGGCACACTTGATATTTACTTACATGATGGTTGTAAGTTACATCATCTAGCTGGCGGACAGACATAATGAGGGGTTGAAACAAAGCCGTAAAATACCTGTAATTCTGCTCGTAGACCAGCAAGCAGCCGACGACAAGACTCGACGCGTACATGATGGTATCTATCGTTCAGGGTTTGAGGCACGAAGTCCATCCCTGCCTTAAATTCATCAATACAGAATAGTATTAGTACGAATCTAAACCGTTGCTATAAAATCCCTTACATAATAAATTGAAACCGTTGTGGAGAGGGAGTCCTGATTATGACTTTGCCTCTCGATGCGGACCATCGATTTGCCCCTGAAAGGGTTTCATGTTCCTTCACAACGTCACCCTATGACAAAATTTTCCGCCGCACGTGGCTGAAACACATATCTGTCGATAATTCACTTCGAATCTTCGAAGCGCGCGGTAGCTTCCGAACGTTTTGACGTCCCCGCCGTGCCTATCGTCACCAAACGCGCTGCTTGATACTCTACACGGGTGGCGATGAGGATATTCATTACGCCTTCGCCACTCGGTGGAATATTCTTTCTGTCTCATTTTTTCCTACATCCCCTACTTTGTAAAACTCTGAAAGTATTTTCATGCGTTTAGTGCGGGGGGAGACGCAAGGACGGATTGTTTAGGTGCTTCAAAACGGGTGTTACTCTGCAATAGTTGTGAGTGCATACGGGTGCAACAGATCCCAAGACGATATACGTCTGTCCAGCAATTGTAGTTGAACGTATCAGGTTGTTCTCGGACGAACTCGAACTGCAGCTCTAGGATCATGCGGGACGTCGACGTCTGTGAACTCGTCGAGAGAGTAGGGGTGGTTGACATACGCTTCGCGTTGTCCTTGGGAGTGTCGTGTAGTTGTGGTGGGCGTGTCTGTGTAGATGATGGGACGGAGGTTGGAGATGGGGTCGTTGGGTCCGATCAAGTGTCGTGAGGTAGGCGAGATGTGTAACGAGCGAGAGAGTCGGAGCACGCGGCCGTTAGTAAGACGCACATTGTTCAAACGTTCATGACCAGTCCGAATCAGCTCGTGCCGTCACGGTGTTGACACACACGCTCACTGCTTTGGATGCTCTTACTGTTTGATCAATGATGGGGTCCGTTTGACTCATCTTGACTGATGCGGCCACGGAACCCGGCCATAAATACCAGTCCGGACTCAGGAAGGTTGCGTTGAAATAACACAACACACTGCAATCTAAATCTTGCATTCGTTCCCCAGCTCGTTTTCAAGTTCCTCCCAGATACCATCAAGATGCAATGACTATTAGCATCCACTTTGCATACAACCGCGGCAGGTATCATGGCATGGGGGTGGTGCAACTTGAGCCTTGGCTTTATAGAGGCGCGAGGCGCAGTTTTCAATCGAGAACCTAAAGGGGGGTTACTTCCTGTTTCTAACGAACCAAGGATATGTAGTTACCAGAAGTAACATACACAACTAACTTGGGGGATTCATGGGCAGGCTTCTCATTTCATGGTTATGCATTGTCGTCAGTCTCCTCTGCGACGAAATGTGTGGGTGAAACTGACAGGACAGTGACACAGCCGTTCGTGAAACCAAGAGAGTGCTCTTGATGATCTCGATGCCAGTAAGGGGAATGAACTTGGAGAGATGTATACCCGGCTGACTTCCTTTGTCTGTAGTTGGAATTTGTGATCTCGACCATCTATTGGACCCTCCTGTTGTCCTTCCCGCACCTCATCGTACCACAGGCCTCAGGTGGCCCCTCGGCCGGGTTACTGTTATTCCCGCTCGAACTCGAACTCGCTTTGCACGCATCCCCTTTACTCGCCCTCTTGATCGACTTCATCGTCTTTCAACCCAAGTCTTCAAAGACGTACGTTCGCAAGGTTGCGCCGGTAGCCATCGTCGCCTTTTCCGTCTGGTATGCCTCCTTTATAGAATATTGTGCCACATTCAACAATTTTTGTAAGTTTCCCGCCGTGTGATCCTGATCGCTTTTCCCCCCGTCGGTGCTACAACAGTCCCATACCCGTTCTTGACACAAAGCCCCTTTCTGGGTCGCGTCTTGATCTATACCACTGTAGCCGGAATTGCCCTGGGCTGCTTCAGGGTCATTAATGCATTGCATTCACTGATCAATATCATTTTCCAAGAGGATACTTATCTCTAGCTACATTTTTGTTTACTGTATTCCTGGACCACGAGCAGTATATATTAGATATTGGACATGTGAGTTGGATGGCGGTCCGAGTCACCGCTGGGCCTCGGTGCTCGGTGGCAGTGGGTTTCGAAGACACGAAGACACCAAGGGGTTCGTGGGTTCTCGGTTACATTCTGTCATGGCATTAATGCTTGCGATGCGGAGCAGAGGCGGATCATTCGCAGATTCGCACATGGCAAAATTTTTCAGGGCCAGCCATTCAGAAACAGAGACAGACTTTAACGTGACTGGTCGGAACATTTTCCTATATGACACGCCGATACTGCACGATGCTATGCTCGACAATGTACTAAACAACGAGTCGTTAGTCCTGCTTCGTTCGTCTAAGCGAGGAGTGGAGAACGCGGGTATACGAGATTTAAATTCCGAGCTGCCGCAAAAGTGTCATGGATTGATGCATACTTCGGTGGTAGGATCTTTTGATTTATGAGACTCTTGGACAAATTTAGGATACCTGTCTATGGGCACATCTTTTGCGGCCGGATATAGTGAAAGAATTTTGCAGAATTTTACGATAGCTTTCGCGTGTTAGTCCATCTACTAGTACTTAGCTAAGACTGGTTGCGGTACTGCCAGGCATGCATTACACCTCTATTGTCCGTTTTTCGGTCGCACACCTCCGAAGACGTAACACTTCCATCGCTATCAGCAAAGAACACGCGACAAGGGCAGCGAGCTACAAAAAGTGAGTAACGTTGCTCTCTAGGTCAGAACGAAATCGTACCCCATTGAATAGAGATGGTTGCCACCACTTGTATTGCGAGGTAAGTAACGCGCCCGAGATGGGACCGCCTTTAGTTTAAGCAACGTGGCTGAGCGATGATAATTTGGGAGCATTGCGGAGACCTACTTAGCAGAACACCGATGCTCATGAACATCAACCCAATTCCCGTGCGCGCACTGACCACAGGATGCGTGCATGAGGATGAATTCAAACCTAAAAAGCCGGAGGTGAAAAACAAACGAACCCAAGTTCTGAGAAGTCACTTGTAAGGAGGGCTATGAGGGGTACCGCCAATGCACCATCTGTAAAAACAGAGGTTGCTTCGATCTTCCAACCGTGCGAAATGAGGAAGAGAGACTAACAAACGCCAGTGAAATAGCCACACAGCGTGCCGATCACGACAACCGTCGGAACATCGCTCAGACCAATCATGCCGAGGATCAGAATGCCGCTCGCGGCGGTCGATATGATAATTAGCCTTGCTAGGCCAACATGGATTGCGATGAATCCGGAAGACAGTCGACCTATCAAGCTTCCCACATTCAAGAGTACCAGCTTGTATGGGTAAGAAATATTTTAGTAGTATCATCAACAACCAATCACGCACAGAATAGAACGAGAACGTCTCTGAATTTCCGTGCTTGACGGAATCCAACTGAAAGTAAACGATCGGAAAGTAGAATGTAATCTCAAAGATGAGGGTTCTACCGTATCGGTGGAATCCTTTGTCAAGAATAGCTATCGTGCACCGAAAAACACCTACCCAAGGCCCATGATGCAAAATGGGACATCCTTGATGACACCCCTTCCGACGGACAAGTAATTTGCAGGATATTGGGGCGGTCCCAACCGTGTCCGGATGATGAGGCATCCGATAAGAAGACAAACACTGATCAAGGTAGCGCTTATCCGCACACCATTGGCAAAGCCTATATCCCGGTTAAACAAGTAGTTCAACATGATGGGATGTACAACCGATCCAAGGGAGGTACCAGAGGCGACAAGGCTCATTGCCAGCGTTCGATGTTTTTGGAAATAGTGAGATACCACTACTGTGGCCGGAATGTACACAAGCCCTTGAGCCAACCCGAGGCCTATTCCTTGGGCAAGGAAGATCTGTCAGTTCAAGTCAGTTGAATGGTCCATACAGTATATTGGTCGCAATATGACAGACCTGATACCATTGACCTGGTTGGGCGAACGAGAGCATGAATAGGCTGAATGATTGTAGTATTGATCCTCCGACGAGTAGATGATAGCTTGGTACTATAATTAGTATGGAGTGAACAACCTCTGAGGGGACATACAAGTAACCCCGATCATAGAGCATGCCTGAAACGAGACTGGTAACGCACACCAGAAATCCATTGACGCTTCCTATCCAACTATCGAGCAGGTTCGCTGTGACGCACACATAAGGCTGTAGAGACTTACGATATCGCAGATGTTGATTCATCGGTTAGATAATACAAGGTATAGTAAGCTGACGCCGTCAATACAGGACGACAAGCGCGTATACAAGACAATCCTCACCTTGATAAACACCAAACGACGTGGTGTACCTTTTCATGGTGTGATTAAGTGCATCACTGGAAAACATCTTGCGTACCCGAAAGCGCAGAACTGCACAATCGCCCTAATTGGGCACCAGATCGATGGTCGATGATCTCTCACAGGAACGACGGCTAACTCACCCGCCTATGACCGCGCACCATGCTGCGGTGCCGCCCTCGGGAAACTGATCGTGATCATTCCCGTCCCGAATGATGTCTTCCTTGACATCTGAGATTGAACGAGGCAGTGGGTCTCTTGTCACGGTCTGAACCGATGGCACGTTTGAAGGCATCCTATGCACTGAAGACGAAGTGGGTGGGGGCATCATGGTGTATTATCTATCACTCTGCGTCCCCGCTGAAAAGGACGTTCACACCAGGCACTCGTGCTGTAAGGGTTAAAGGGGTTGTCAGCGGTAACAATAGAAATTGATCAATCGATATCTCTTACCTCCTAGCATATGCCAATGGGTAGTTGGCTGGTCATACATGACTGTGGCTCCGACCCACAATACACAAGGTACAACTTAAAATTTAGTTACATCATCTGGCTGGCAAGCATGTGTAAGTCCCCTAAATTCGAGTGTCATGTGCTCTGTTATCACTCGGGGTTAAAATCGAACCATACCTATCGAGTTCAGTAGATGGACACGCTCTCTGTAGAAGGAACCGTTACGTCTTGATAGTTGTACGATGACTCTGAGGGTTTGAAACAAACGCCGTAAGACACTTATAATCCCGCTCGTATATTAGCAAGCAGCCGATGACAAGACTCGACGCGTACATTGTGAAGGTATATGATTGCATGGGCTCTGAGGCTGAATGATGGTCGAGATCATACGCACTCCGGACACCTGAATCCGCCGCTTGATGCAGTTCCTTTTACCTTGCATGCATCATATCAGCACGATACATATACGTGTACGTGCAGCCCTTTTGATTAGATAAAGTTCTGAACGTCAACTTGAATGATCTCCCTGCAATTTCATCAACACAGAATAGTATTAGTAGGGATTTGAAGCCCTGACTTTATCAATGGGGCAAACCTTCGATTGGTGTCCGAAAAGGTTTGATGTTGCCTCACCACTGAACATCGCTCGGGTTAGATAGCTAATATGAGCCTTTAAAGCTTAGTACATACCTTCTGTCATTCTGCTTCATTACACCGTCGTAAGCATTGACTCATTGTGTTGCCTGAGTCTCATCTCGGATGCAAATTTAATGTAACACTGGTCGAAATTACATGTCCATCCTACCTTGTGGGCAAGTTATGCGAGCCTGTTCCTTGAACACAAACAAATCACCAGCACAAAAAACACACTAACTGTCAAAGTCTTCGATCGAGGTTGCGTTTTGCATCTTTTCACGGAGTTTCAAACACGACGACAAATAGAGGCAAAGGCACTAAAACTTATCCGCATCTTCCGAGTTATTCTATACTAATACTAGTACTTCTCTATCTACATACATAAGGGTGTCTCACGCGCATTTTTCATGTACTAGTAGGGTACTAGTAGGTGAACTAGTAGGTGACTAGTTGAGAGAAAAGTAGAGCGACGAGTGCGGCTAAAAATGCTTATTCAGACTCCGCTTGT
>JBBPLF010001237.1:0-10585 GCA_038089615.1 Aureoboletus auriporus
TATTCTTCGTATAGCTATGCCTTATGGCTTCACCGAAGGTTTACCTGCATCATTGGCTGATTTACGGTATCTGCCACATGTACTACATTCAATATACCGATGCTCCGGCCGACGTAGGCAATATACTGACCCAATATTGCCGGTGAAGCCATTTCCTCCATGGTATTTAGTTCACATTGGTCATTATAGTCATATTTGTTGTCAATTTTATGCTTATCTAATCTTTTGATCTTATCTTATCTGATCTGATCTGATCTCTTGTGATATAGCGCTTAGCGCTGAATGGAGTCAGACACGGACTTAGCATTTTCAAGTCACGGACCACTCTGGTTCTCACGGTCACGTGACATTCTTAGGTAATCATTCCAGAACATTCCATGACGTCATACCTTAGGGCAGACTTGTATAGCCACACGTGCACGGACCAGTAGCACAGCATTTGTACAGTATATAAACCAATGCATCTCAACGTAGAACTTCAGTCAAGTTCTCGTTGATTTTCCCCTCAACTCCTCTTGTCTCTTAGTCAGTATCTTTTGTGTGCGCCTGTGTCCAGTATTGGATTAGGGTCGACAACAATATTCACCTATACTAGCTAACTCGATGTACCGCATGTAGTACATTCAATATACCGCTACTCTAGCTACCATAGGCAATATACCTACCCATTTTGGCTGGCAATGCTATTTCCCGGGCAGTATTTTTTTCACATCGGCTATTGTCGCCGGATTTGCCTAGATATATATACTAATAGTGGACCATATCTACCACATGCAGTGCACTCAATATAGCAATTCTCTGGCCCCCATAAGCAATATACCGACTCAATATGATCAGTGATTCTATTTCCTCAGTGGTATTGAGTTCACACCAGCCATTATCACTGCTTCTGCCATGATATATATATTCCCAGCTAAATGTATCTAGCAATTGTATACTACACTCAATATACTGATTCTCCGGCCACCATAGGCAATATACCGACCCACTATGGCCGGTGATGCCATTTTGTTGGCAGCATTTAGTTCACATCGGCTATTATTGCCACTGTCACATTGAACCATATGCAACTAGCTGTGGCTATGTACCACATGTGGTGCATGCAATATACCGATTCTCTGGCCACCATAAGCAATTTACCGACTTAATATGGCTGGCAATGCCATTTCCTCAGCAGTATTTACTTCACATCGGCCAGTATTGCTTCTTCCATCGAGACATTTATACTACTAGCTATGATGCCATGCTGTGTCGGCCTATTCACGGCATTGATTATCAGTTGGTCAGTTCATCAGTAACTCTCAGTGCCTTCCAAGGTCAGCCCATTCACACCAGTGGCATCAGTCATCACTTGGCTCATTGGTATATCTCAGTACTATGCATGGGTGGCCCACACATGTGTTGAGAATCTTGGTATTCGTATTTAATATTTCATATTACATAACCAAGATTCTAGGCCTGTCACATGACAAGTCACCTGATTGCATGACACATTTACTTGTGTACATAATCAGAGACTAGACCTGCTGACATATTTGCTTATGTACAGGGTCTAGACCACTTAGTCATCACACGTGACTTTGAGGCCTTTACACTATTCATTATTGTGTCATATTGCTTCAGATGATGTAATAGATAAGAGTGACTTATGCCATTGGATGTCTTTATAGACTCCGGATAAGTCTTTTATGCTATTGGTTACTATTCATAGATACCATAGCCCCCTTCTTCTCATTGGTTGATATCTATATCCAAATGACCTAATTCATAGGTACAGCCACTGCTGTAGACATATATAAGGACGGCCCTTCTGGCCATCCTTTCCTTTTTCTTTAGTATCTTATATAGTGATTTCTCACTGGAGCCATCTACCTCTGAGCTGTTCCACACCTCTACCTGACTACACTACCTTTGACACTCTAGTTGGAGGCTCTTTATACTCTTGATTACTACATCAGGATTTCCACCTGAAAGTGTGAGTATTCCCACACTTCGTCACTCCCTTAACCTGCAACTTCAGGTTTATTCCCAAAAACATGGTCCCTCGGTGTTTGTTTTAATGGGCCCATTGTTGGATCGGCATTTGTGATCGCTCGGCCCATTGGTATAACTTGGTGCTACACCCGGTCAGCCTATGCATGGCATCACTGATCTGTTCCCTGGGCCCATCTATAATGCTCGGTGTGATGCTGAGTTGGCCCATCAATGGCATCGGTTAATCTCGGTACTATGTTGTATGGGCCCATACATGTGATCGGCATCTGTCATCACTCAGCACATCGGTATAACCCAGTGCTACGCCCAGTCGGCCTATGCATGGCATCACTGATCTGCTCCCTGGGCCCATCTATAATGCTCGGTGTGATGCTGAGTCGGCCCATCAATGGCATCGGTTAATCTCGGTACTATGTTGTATGGGCCCGTACATGTGATCGGCATCTGTCATCACTCGACCCATTGGTATAACTTAGTGCTATGTTTGTTAATGCTGGGCGTTGGAACGTAGCACAGCGAACACTCGAAGTAGTTCAAAGACTTGTTGTGGGCAAAGCAAAGAGAAGAAGTGTCTCACTACCCAATGCACACACTTGGGGCTTGTGAATGTGCTAAGTAACAACGCTGGATTGTGTAGAACTAGCTGGGAAATACAGGTTAAGTCGAGTAGCTATTTATACGAGTTGTGATACTGCGCAATCCTATGTGCACAGCAAGGGCTATGTTGCTGCGTACTGCATAAGGCATGGTGCGCAGTATCATGGCTATGTGAATGAGTAAGGGATCACGAGTCATCACATAAGGAGAGTGATGAGAAGGAGGAGTTGGTCTGTTATGTAAGACAATGTGGTTCCAAAGGGTTCCAAAGAAATCCCTGTGGTTCCGGTCGAAGGTGAAGGGTTTTTAGATAAAGGAATAAAGTGTGAATGTGGTTCTGAAGGGTTCCGGAGAGATCCCTGTGGTTCCGGTCGAAGGTGAAGATCTATTGGTGTGGTTCCGAAGGATTCCAGTTCGGAACCAGAAAGGTTAATAAAGGAAGGAAGACGAGTGTCTGGCGAAGACACAAGGGGAAACAATGAGTCCATAGACGTAAGGAAAAGACGGGTTGTAGGGGAAAATCGTAACATTACCCCCTTCGTAACATTGAAGCACCTGCTCAACAATCTGGTCCGTCGATATCTCCCTCGTTGACCTCATAGTTGGTGAAATCAAGGTCCCCATCGAGAAAGCCGTCATCACGGTCGAGCCCGTTGTAAACCGGGCAATTGGTGCGAATGTGCCTGTATTTGTCGCACTGTCCACATTGTCGTCGGTGACACTTTGCCTGAACATGTCTTGGGGCATGTTTGTGACACCAAGGGCAAGTGTATTTTCCACAGAAAATGTGGACATGATCTGCCTTTCTGCACTGGTGGCACCAGAGTTGTTTCTTAGGAGGGCATGTGGGGATAGTGGAAGTATCGACGTTAATGGGGTCTTGAGATGTGCCTGCTCCATCCAAGGAAGTCAATCTGGTCCCTTGAAAGGAATGGAGGAGGGGGCGAAGGGTATCTCCTAAGGTGTTTAAGGTGGCTTGGGGGAGTCTCGGAGGTAACAGGCTCTCATTGTGAGTAAGAGCTCTTTGTTGCATGTCCTCAGGGGCAGGAGTGGGCGAATGGGTCGTGACTGAAGAGTCTTCCAAAACGTCGGAGGGAGTGGGAGTGTGGGTATTGATCTTAGGGGATTCTGGAATGGAGATTGGAGTGGGAAAGTATGTCTGCTCGGGGGAGTGAGGGGGTGGGATCTGGAGAACAGGGAAGGAGTTCTTTCAACAGATACCAGTGTGTCCAGATGGGGGTCGAAAGGTATGGCACAAGGAGCATCTCCTACGTAGGTCCTATATTCGTGGACGCTCATGATGTCAAAGAAGGGCTCCATGATGGGTCAAAGCAGGTTCTCATCGATGCGGTCCACTAGGTGTCCGAACTCTTCCTCATAAAGGAGGTCGAGGATGAGGGAATGTGCTTCATCCACTCCGGTTTGCATTACGGACGTGAATTGTTCTGGAGAGTCATGGGGGACGAGTTGGTGGGCAGCAAGGCGGATGATTTGATAAGTTCGGAAGAGGGAGCATAAGTCCTTGGTTTTCTTGTCATAGTTGTAGTGCAGGTCTAGTTCCATGTGCAATGTAAGGGCTGGGGTAGTCAGGACGGAGGCGAAGAGGATCCTTCGCAGGCAAGGGGGAAGGCGGTTTGAGCAAATATAGTAGGGGTAGGGTAGGTCAAGGTGGTTCCTTTGGGCCATGAGGGATTCATAGGTTCCTCTGGCCATGATGCAGTTGCAGTGTGTAACAGAAGAGGGGGATTGCTGGGTCATGATTCATAATGCCAAGGGCAGCCGTTATACTTCTTGTTACAGAAGTATTGGTATTCTAGAGGATGGGATGGGGGAAGGTCATTGCGATAGAGGAAGAAGAACTTGTAGAAAGGTAGACCTGGTTGGAATTTGAAGTCTCTTTTTCAGAGCATTTATTGGGGGAAGTCTTTTGGTCAGACAGACTTATATTCGTCCAGGAGTGTTTGTGCATGTTGGAGGTTTCCCTCTGGTTCCCAAGTGTTCTCTGCTGTGGAGTATCCTTTCCAGGATACTAGGTACTGCCTTCGTCCTCGTGTTCCTCGATGTGAGAGAATGGAATCTATTTCGTACTCTTCTTCTCCACCGATCAACTCAGGCGGTGGATCCGAGAAGGTGGGGCCATGCTCCGCAGTCTCTTGATAAGGGGATAGGAGAGAGGCATGGAAGACATCATGTATTTTCCAGGTTGGTGGCAGTTTAAGGTGGTACGATACTGGGGAGATGACCTGTGTGATTTCAAATGGTCCTTCCCATTTTGGGGATAGCTTTCTTGATAGGTACCGTAGTCGAAGGTTTCTCCCTTCCAGCCAAACTTTGTCACCAACTTCCCAGGGGCGGAACTTAGAGGAAGTTCATTCCTTCATGATCTGTTGGGTTTTCTCGTGTGCAGCGAGGGCTTCCCGTCAGGCTTCCTCTAATTCTGACAGGCATGTTTCCAGAGCAGGGAGGAACATCTTCCTGATTGGGGGATAGGAGCGGGGTTTGTATCCCAAGATGAGGAAGAAAGGGGATTTCAGGGTGAAGGAGTGGATGGCGGAATTATGGGAGAATTCTGCCATGGGGAGTAGTTCTGCCCATTGTTCTGGGTGTCCATCGCAGAATATGCATAGGTAGGTTTCAAGTTCCTGATTTACTTGTTTGGTTTCTCCATCAGTTTGGGGGTGGTACGCAGATGAGAGTTTTAGATCATATTTTAGGAGTCTGGCAAGTTCTCGTGCAAAGGCAGATGCAAATTGGGGTCCTCTGTCAGAGATGCAGTGGTCATGGAGTCCATAGTGTCGGAATATATTCGTGAAAAATAGTTGGGCAACTCCAGCGGCATCAATGGTTTTGTGGCAAGGGATGAGAATTACCCCCTTTGTAAGGCCATGGTCGACCACGACCATAATAGAGTCAAAAGTGAGGGAAAGTGGAAGGTCAGTGATCAGATCAACAGAAACCTGCTGAAAGGGGTGAGTGCAGGTGGAGGGAAGTGGTGTCAATGTGGGGGTGGTAGGATGGGTGTTTACTTTGTTAGCCTGGCAAACTGCGCAACCTTGGACGAATTTGCGGATGAAGGTAGTCATGCCAGGCCACCAGTAATCGCGTTGCATCAGGTTGGTAGTGCGGAATATTCCGCCGTGTCCCCCATGGTCACTTTCATGTGTGAGGCAGACAAGCCCCTGTCTAGCTGGTTCCGGAATATAAAGTTGGTGTTTGTAGTGTAGCATCCCATCGGTGTAATCCCAGTTGTGTGGTTGGGATTTGGTGATCAGGGAGTTCCTTCGTTTAGTGCTTTAAGGGCGGTGACAACCAATGGGTCAGATGGGGTGGATTCAGCAATTTTCTCAACCAGGGCAAAGTCGAGGGTGCGGATGAATATGTCTTCGGGAGGAGGGTAACTTCCTGGTTATCGGTGGAAGTGTCCACCGTGTCTCATCGAGATAAAGCGTCGGCGGGTCCCATTTATGTTCCAGGCATGGGGGAGAAGTGGAGGTCGAAGTCCTGGAGGAACAGCATCCATCACACCTGTCTCCTAGAGAGTTTCTGTGGTTCCTTGAAGTACGCAAGGTTTTTGTGGTCAGTAATGACCGTTACTGGGAGTCCTGTTCCCTGTAAGTAGTGTTTCCATTCCTCCAGAGCGCAGATGACCCCGAGAAGTTCTCGATCGTAGATGTCATAATTTCGTTCCACGGGTGACAGGGTTTTAGAGAGATAGGCACAAGGGTGTAGGTCGCCATTGCTATCATTCTGCATGAGGACAGCTCCTATGGCTGTTAAGGAGGTGTCGGTCATAACGGTGAAGGGTTTTGTGACAGGCATTTGGAGGACAGGTTTCTGGGTGAAGGTTTGCTTGATGGCCAAGAAGGCTTTATCGCACTCTTTGGTCCATTCCCACTTTGCTCCCTTCCTGGTTAAGTCGTGTAGGGGTTTTGCCTTGGTGGAAAAGTTTGAGATGAACTTTTGATAGAAGTTGCAGAATTCGATAAACGACCGAACTGCTTTGACCGATCAGGGGGGTTGCCATTCATTGATGGCCTGTAGTTTTACTGGATCCATTTGGACCCGATCTGCTCTGATGATCATTCTGAGATATTCCACCTCTGCTTTATCGAAGAAACACTTTTTCAGTTTCAAGGATAAACGGTGTTCTCGGAGTCTTTGGAGGACTCGACGAGTTCATTCTTGATGTACTATTGGGTCGCTAGAATGGATGAGGATGTCATCCATGTAGATGATTAACCATCCTTCGGCTAGGAGATCCGCGAAGGTGTGGTTCATCAGGGCTTGGAATGTTGCTGGAGAGTTACACATGCCGAAGAACATTACAGTCAGTTTGAAAAGTCCCATAGGTGTTATGAATGCAGCCTTCCATCTGTCTTGTGGTTTGATGAGGACGTTGTTATATCCCCATCAGATGTCCATTTTGGTGAAGATAGATGATCCCTTGAGTTGATTGATGAGGTCGGAGATGAGTGGAAGTGGGTAGGCATTTTTGATGGTATGGGAGTTGAGATACTGGTAATCCTGGCAGGGTCGTACAGATCCATCTTTCTTTGGTACAAAGAAGAAAGGGGATGCTTGTGGGGATTTGAATGGGACTATTTTCCCAGATTTCAGATGTTCGTCAATGAAATCTTTACAGGCCTCTTTCTCCTTTGGGTTCAAAGGGTATACCTTGGCTACCTTGGGTATGAAGGTTGTGTCGAGGTCCACTCCATGGTCAAATGATCGAGAAGGTGGTAGTTCATCTTCTTCTCTTTCGGCAAAGACGTCGGCGAAATCTTTGTATTTGGGAGGAAGTGGTTCTTCTTTATGGGGTTCTTGGACTGCGAGTTTGGTGGCGAGGGTGGTTTTTCTGATGAGGGTTTCTATTCGGTTGTCGATTCTTTTTTTCCATAATTTGGCTATCTTCTCATCGGGGTCCAGCTCTAGGTATCGGATGAGATACCTTTGGCACATGACCCTGGGGGAATCATGTCGTGGAGTTTTGGGTTTATCTGGGAGGGCTACTTTTCCAGTTGTCCAGTTTATTACAGGGTTGGTTTCTCGGAGCCACATTATTCCGAGAATCAGATTTTCTTTTCTGCAGTTGATAATGAGGAAGTCTCTTTCCTCGTTCACTTCTCCAATCTGAATCATGAGAGTCACTTTGTGGTGGATTATCCCTCCGGTGTTCGGAGATCCATCCACGTTATGTGCCTTCTTTGGTTTGTCCAGTCGGATTTGTTTGTACCCTTTCTTCTTCACTAGATCGCGATCTATGAAGTCTCCGCTTGCTCCACAGTCTATGAGGGCAAACATGCTGACGATTTGATCATTCTCTTGTTTGAACAGTGAAATGGGAATTCACATAGATTCATTGTTTGGATCAGATAAGAACACTGATGCTATTACTTCAGGATGGGAGAGCATCGACCCTTTCCTCCTGCCTAAAAATCCTTCTTTGGGATTTCTTCTTCTTCGACCCGGGTTGTGGCAACGGTTTCTGGCTTGTCGATGTCGTAGAGGATGTCGAGTGTGCGTACGAGTTCCTCCTCAGTAACACCCCTTTCCTTAAGGGTGTCCTGGTACTCTTCAAACTTGGTCTTCCTGACATGTTCATTCCTAGCAGGGTTCCTCTGCAGGCAAGGGGGGGGCCGGTTGTTGCTCTTTCCTTGTCCTTCAGGACGTTGGTCTCGGTAGTGGTCTTTGGGATGACATCCTACTTGGTGGCACCTGAAACACTTGTTGTTTTTCATGTGTTCAGCTTTCTCTACTGGTGAAAGTCTGGTAAAGTTGATGCATATAGCGTCGACATCCATGGCGTTTGGGTCTCTGGTAGGCCTTCCTTTGACCTGGAAGTCTACTCTTTGTCCCTTTTGCAGGTCCTCTATCCTCTTGTTCTAAGCATGGAATACTCCGGAAAGTCTGAGCCATTCCGCGAGTTTGTCAGGGAGAGGGTTGATGGAGAGGATCTTTGTGGAGATGTCCGGGTCCAGTCCTTTTATGAGGTAGTTTATCTTGGTGACTTCATCGTCTATTCCCGTGATGGCCTCTGCAGTCTGGAAGGCAGTGATGTAGTTGGTATATCCAGCATCACTCTTCCCTAGTTGTACCAGTTTGTCCAACTGATCCCTTGCTTGGTTTTTGTAATCGAAGGGGAAGAAGGTCTTCTCGAATAGTTCCATGAGCTTGGTGAAGGAGAGGTCCTTCAACGTGTTGTTGGCAAGCTGGACATAGATTGATTTGGAGAAGGCGCTTCCATGGCCTTTGCTTATTTTAGCAAGGGTGGTTAGGACCTTGGCGTTCTCGTTGTAAAACTTCTGATTCATGTTGAAGTAGGTGGTCATGGCCATTTTCCAACGTATAGCATCCTTCGGGTCCCCAGAGAAATTTGTGGGCAGTCCAGCTTTAAGTTCAATATCTTTGTTTCCGTGATCCATTATTTCTATATCAGGATTTGGGTCTTCGGGTGGTGGCGGTTGTCTGGAAAAGAGGGGGGTGTCTTGGATCCTCCAGTCCTCAGTAGGGATTGGTGCTGGAAGAGCGAAGAGCGCAGATGGTGTTTGGATATCGTCTGAGGATTCAGAAGGGGGACGTATGGTCCGTTTTCGTCATGATCCTTGTCCAGAAATGGTGGGCGTATCTTTCTGTCGGGTGACAGAGATAGAGTTGAAGAGCTAGTTCATTTGTTAACACTGGATGTTGGAATGTAGCACAGCAAACACTCGAAGTAGTTCGAAGACTTGTTGTAGGCAAAGCAAAGAGAAGAAGTGTCTCACTACCCAATGCACACACTTGGGGCTCGTGGATGTGCTAAGTAACAATGCTGGATTGTGTAGAACTAGCTGGGGAATACAGGTTAAGTCGAGTAGCTATTTATACGAGTTGTGATACTGCGCAATCCTATGTGCACAGCAAGGGCTATGTTGCTGCGTACTGCATAAGGCATGGTGTGCAGTATCATGGCTATGTGAATGAGTAAGGGATCATGAGTCATCACATAAGGAGAGTGATGAGGAGGAGGAGTTGGTCCATTATGTAAGACAATGTGGTTCCAAAGGGTTCCAAAGAAATTCCTGTGGTTCCGGTCGAAGGTGAAGGGTTTTTAGATAAAGGAATAAAGTGTGAATGTGGTTCTGAAGGGTTCCGGAGAGATCCCTGTGGTTCCGGTCGAAGGTGAAGATCTATTGGTGTGGTTCTGAAGGATTCCAGTTCGGAACCAGAAAGGTTAATGAGGGAAGGAAGACGAGTGTCTGGCGAAGACACAAGGGGAAACAATGAGTCCATAGACATAAGGAAAAGACGGGTTGTAGGGGAAAATCATAACAACATCCGGTCAGCCTATGCATGGGATTCCTGATCAGTTCCCTGGGCCCATCAATAACACTTGGTGTGATGCTGAGTTGGCCAATCCATGGCATCAGTTAATCTCAGTACTATGTTGTATGGGCCTGTCCATGCAATTGGCATTTGTCATTTCTCGGCCCATCAGTGGATCTCATTGTTATGTCACATCGGCCCATGCATGGAATCAGTGATCAGTTCACTGGGTCCATTGATAACACCTAGTGTCATTTTGAATCGGCCCATCCATGGCATTGGTCAATCTCAGTACTATGTTACATTGGCCCGTCAATGCCAATGGCATTTGTCATCTCTCGGCCGATCAGTATCTCTGGGTGTTACGCCACATCGGCCCATTCATGGCATCGGTGATCAGTTCACTGGCTTGTCGATAGCACATGGTGTCATGCTGTGTTGGCCCATCCATGGCATTGGTAAATCTCGGTACTATGTTTTATGGGCCTGTCCATGCCAAAGGCATTTGTCATCACTCGGCCCATCGGTATATCTTGGTGTTACGCCACATCGGCCCATTCATGGTGAAGAGAAGAACAAGGCTCTGGATCTCAGGAATATGAGTCACAAAACCTCGGATTGCTGCTGTTGGTGGTAAGAAGGGAGCAATATGTTCGTCCCTAAAGGGATACGCAAGAGGAATAAAAAGAGG
>JBBPLF010001238.1:0-10575 GCA_038089615.1 Aureoboletus auriporus
CTATGTACAGGTAGCTTTGCATAAGCGAGGGATAGATCTGGTGGCTATTGACCAGACTACCCAAACAAAGAAGACACAGGTTGGGAAGCCTGCCTGATTAAGGAAAACATTTTATGAGCATCAAGGTCGTTACGTTCAATGGCCCTTATTTTGAAAACCTTCCGGCTTACTGGGCCGAATCCTCCATTTACGACTCCTTTTTTGACGGCGAATACATCAAAGTCCACGACATTTTTTGGGACTCAGAGCCTACTACCTCTTATGCCGCAGTAGCTGAGTTCAAACAAGTCCTCCCCACTCCCATCCCCCACTGGTCTGAGATCGACTTAGACCTTCTCTACCCATGCCCCCAATCTGTTGTTCCACCAGCGACAAGGAACTCCGCTCTCAGATGATCTGAGCGAAGAAGAAAAGTTCCTACACAACTCCCCACCACTCTCACCCATGCACACACCCATCCCCATTCCCGTTATGAACGTGGATCCTCCTACTCGAGACATGGCGGCCATGATGGCCAACATGAACCAAATGCTAGTGGCCTTACAGGCACAGCTAGCCCAAGCAAACCAGAGGGCTCAAGATGCTCTCACAAAGGCCCAAGCGGCCGAAACCGAAGCTGCAGCAGCAGCAAGAACCGCAGTCCTGGCTGAACTTAATTGGCCAAATTCACAGAACATGGAGTTTAAAATCTCCAAGAAAGTTGAAGTGGTCCCTAACCCGGGCCGCTATTCTGGAGTTCCCACTGAGTTTGAAACTTGGTGGATAAAAATGAAAACCTACCTGGGATTAAATCAGGAAATGTTCACAAGGGATTCGGAGAGGATAATCGCCATCCTCATGCGAATCGGTCCCAAAGAAGGTGACAAGAATGGTGCTGGAGCTTGGGCTCGCATCAAATTGCAAAGGTTGTCGGATGGCTTGTGGGGCCCCACCAACTATGAAGCTTTCAAAGTCGAGGTTGTAAGTAGATTCTGGTCCTCCCTCGACAAGGACATGGCAATGCGCCTCCTAGAGAAGCGCGTACAAGGAAATTTGGAGCGGATTCACCGCTACCTCACCGACTGGGAACAGCTGTACCTAAGGGCTGAACCCTCTCACTCCGAGGCCTGCCGGCTCTTGGAGAAAAATGTACAAAAGGAGATAATGCAAATTATCTTCGAACAAGGAAAAAGGAAGGATGACCCTGATGACTATATGACAGTCATCAAAGAGGTTGGAACGACCCTGGAGCAGTACGAGCTCTGGTTCGATGTCCGAAGGGAACCCTTCATACAAAAAGTGTCTGGCTCTGGGAGCCGCACTTATGGAGGCTGTGGCAAGCCCATGGACATTGGAGCACTCCAATGTGGGTGTTTCAATTGTGGCAAAGAAGGCCACCAAGCTAAGCAATGTCACAGCCCCAAAAAGGAATGCAGCAAATGTCATTTCCTTGGAGGAGGACATGCTCGAAGGTGTCCGGACTTTAAACAGGTCCATTAAACAAGCACGGTGGCTCCCACTGGTGGAGAGCAATCATCAGCCAGTGCTTCTTCTTCTCAGAATCCTGCTGGGCTCAGACTTCCTGATCCCTCAAGCGACACCTACCAACAGATGAGGGCGTTCTTTTGTGATGAATATGACATGGAAATGAAGAGCCAGGGAAAAGAATACGGCGTATAAACCTACTGGGTGTTTGTGTGCCAAAGGACCCTAAAAAGGACTCTACGTACAATTGATTTTCTTATTTACAATGTATTGGAGCATCGCCTAAGGACGACTCCCTAACTAGGACAATTCCTGTAGTACGATTACCAAAGACCGATGGGATGGCGCAAGAAGTCTCACGCTGCATGAATAATGCAGGCTTAATTTCCCATACCAAAAAAGAAAAAATATATTATGTTATCTATTAGTGAACAAACCCCAAAACGGATCTTAGTAAGGTCCATAAAACCAAAAAGAGAAGTCCTGGTGGAGATAGAAGTTTTCCACCTGACAACCAAGGACAAGCGACACGTTGCTGAAGCATTGCTCGATAGCGGTGCCAATGGCATCTTTGTTGACAAAGATTGGGCTAGTAAAAGGAAACTACCCATGAAACCCCTCGCATGACCGATCCCCATGTTTAACATTGATGGATCGAAAAACCAAGGAGGCAGTATTACGCACGCTGTTGAACTCATCGTCCAGTACCAGGGACACCATGAGAAAGTTGTGGCAGAAGTCACATCGCTGGGAAAGAATTCGATCATTCTCGGCTATAAATGGCTTGAAACCCACAACCCGGAGATAGACTGCCCTCCGGTAAAGTCACACTCTCACGCTGTCCACCGGCGTGTCATTTCCTGGCAGAAAGAGGTGCTTTCTTGCACTCCCTCAATGAGCAAGAGCAAGGCATTGCCCATGGAGCCTACGACACCATTAAGTCCTTAGAAAAGAAAAAGGACAAGGACAACCCAGCAGCACTAGTGCCAACGCAGTTCCACAAGTACCTGGACTGCTTTTCAAAAAAGGAATTGGAACGTCTTCCCATTAGGAAACCATGGGATCATGCAATTGACATGAAGGAAGGATTTGTCCCCAAAAAGGGCAAATTGTACAATATGATGCCCGTAGAAATAGACGAAGTCAACAGTTTCATCGAAGATCAGTTATGGAAGGGCTATATCCGACCTTCGAAGTCTCCTCAAGCTGCACCTGTGTTCTTCATTCCCAAAAAGGATGGAAAGAAGCACATGGTACAGGATTACCGATACCTAAATGAGTGGACGATCAAAAACAGCTACCCGCTGCCGCTCATTTCTCAGCTAGTGGACAAGCTGAAAGGTGCCAAGATGTTCACCAAAATGGACCTCCGATGGGGGTACAACAACATAAGGATCAAAGAAGGCAACGAATGGAAGGCCACATTTGTTACGCCAAAAGGAGTGTTTGAACTGCTCGTAATGTACTTTGGGCAGTGCAATTCGCCTAGTACCTTCCAACAAATGATGAGCGAGATCTTCGCGAATATGGACAATGTAGTCATCATCTACATTGATGACTTAATGGTTTTTATCAAATCAAACAATAAAGCAGAACACAACCGAGTCGTTCTAAAAGTCCTATGGAGATTAAAAGAAAATGATCTCTTCATCAAACCTGAGAAGTGCACATTCCATGCTAAAGAAGTGGAGTTCTTGGGAATGTTAGTAAACGAGTACAGCATAAAAATGGAAGCCAGCAAGGTGGAAGCTGTGAAAGGATGGCCCACACCTTGAAATGTAAAAGGAGTGAGAAGTTTCCTGGGACTAGCAAACTTCTATCAAAGATTCATCAAAGATTTTTCGGCAATCGCATGACCCCTACACGATCTCATGAAAAAGGAACAAGTATGGAAGTGGGAAGAAGTAGAACAAGGTGCCTTCGACGCGCTTAAAAAAGCTTTTACCACCGCCCCAGTTCTAGCCTACCCAGATATAGACCAACAATTCCGGATGGAAATGGATGCCTCGGACTTTGCCACAGGAGGTGTCCTCTCAATAGAAAAAGAAGGACGCTGGCACCCTGTGGGATTCTCACACACAATGGATAGTACTCAATGAAACTATCCTATTGCCGACAAGGAAATGTTGGCAATTATACAAGGACTAGAAGTCTGGCGACACTACCTCGAAGGAGCTAGACATCAATTCGAGATTTGGACTAATCATGCGAATCTCCAATATTTCATGAAATCGCAGAATCTCATGCACCGACAAGCACACTGGCAGCAATATTTAACAAGATTTAATTTCCGTTTGGTCAACAAACCAGGAACAGCAATGGGAAAAGCCAATGCTTTCTCTAGACGAGAAGATCACATGATCGGCATCGAAAACGATAACAAAGCTGTAACCCTGTTAAAACCCGAATGGATACAAGGGTTAATCTCGGACCCTGGAATGGTCCTTGAGAAAAAGGTGAAAGAAGTGGTAGCCTTACTAAAAGAGAGTGAGCTACCAAAAGGAGTTAAAGTAGATGAAGAAGGTGTCCTTCACATCAAGGATACAATCTTCGTTCCCAATGTAGGACATTTACAGCAAGATATCTTCCATGATTCCATTTTCGCAAGACACAGAGGTATAGACCGAACATGGGCCCTTATCTCCAGATCCTACATCTGGGAAAACCTCCGCGATCATATCAAGGAGTACGTAAAAAGATGTGAGGCTTGCGCACAAGCCAAAGGTTCCGCTCAACACCCAAGCGGAAAATTAATCCCTCTCCCCATTCCCACAAAGCCATGGACAGACATCTCTGTGGACTTTATCACCGATCTTCCCCTCTTCAATGGCTTTGACATGGTCTTAGTCATAATCGATAAATTATCAAAAGAAGCCAAGTTCGTTCCCATGGTCAAGTCCATGACAGCCCTGGGAACCGCTAAATTATATCAGGACAATGTGTGGAAACACCACAGACTCCCATCCTCTGTCGTTTCAGATCGCGGCCCACAATTCACCACACAATTCATGAAGGAACTGAGTTCTATGCTCTCGATCAAACTCTGTATGTCAACAGCATTCCATCCCCAAACGGACGGGCAAACCGAGCAATTGAATCGCGAATTACAATCATTTTTACGCATCTTCACACATGAAAAACAAAATGAATGGGCCGATTGGCTAGCCATTGCCCAGTTTAGCTATAACAACCACATTCATTCTGCCACAGGCACCTCCCCATTTTTGTTGACGAAAACATACGAACCACGCATGGGTATCGAACCCAAAACTTCATCTTCCCCCACGGCAATGGACTTTGCCACCAAACTTCAGACAACCCTGGATAACCTAAAGAAGGCCCAGGCAGATATGAAAAAACACATGGATGAGCTACACTCTGACACACCCTCCTTTTTAGTTGGACAACATGTCTGGCTATCCACGACCAATCTCCGCCTTCCCAGGCAATCTAAGAAACTGACGGAATACTGGATTGGACCTTATTTAATCATGGGTACAGCAGGACCGAACGCTTACACGCTCGCTTTATCAAAAATGATGCACATTCACCCGATGGTGAACGTTAGCCGCATCAAACCTTATTTAGAAAAATTCCCTTCTCAACCTTTGACAACCCCGGGGCCAGTCGACATAACCAACAAGGGGCACGAAGAATATGAAGTTGATTATGTGGTCGACTCTCGTCTCCGGCGCAGGCGCATCGAATTCCTCGTCCATTGGAAGGGTGAGAACAAAGAAGATTGCACGTGGGAACCGGCGTCCCACCTTAAAAACGCAAAAGTGTCTATTTTGGACTTTTACAAGTCTCATCCCTCCGCCCCGCGCAGGCTCAACATGACGCGCAGGCTCTTTGACGGACTCTTCAAACCCTATGAAAACTCGACAACGGTCGACGTACCACCTTTCTCTTACCTGGAAGTCGAGGACTAGAAAGGGGGTAATGTTGTCGATTTTATGCTTATCTAATCTTTTGATCTTATCTCATCTTATCTTATCAGATCCCCATTAATCTCTTATCTTTCGAACTTAGCATCTTTCAAGTCACGGACCACTTTGGTTCTCACGTTCATGTGACATTCTTAGGTAATCATTCCAGAACATTCCATGACATCATACCTTAGGGCAGACACACATAGCCACATGCACATGGACCATTAGCACAGCATGTATTTAGTATATAAGCAATGCATTCTCAACAGAGAACTCCAGTCAAGTTCTCGTTGAGCTTTCCCCTCAATCCCTCTTGTCTCTTAGTCAGTATCAACTGTGTGCGCCTGTGTCCAGTATTGGATTAGGGTTGACAACACTCATGATCTCGAAGAATGGCTCTACGATGGGTCGGAGCAAGTTTTCATCAATGCGGTCCACTAAGTGTCCGAAGCCTTCCTCATAGAGGAGGTCGAGGGTGAGGGAGTGTGCCTCGTTCACTCTGATTTGCATGGTAGCTACGAAGTATTCAGAGGAGTCATGGGGGACGAGTTGTTGGGCAGCGAGGCGGACGATTTGGTATGTTCGGAAAAGAGAGCACAGATCCTTGGTTTTCTTATCATAATTGTAACGCAGGTCTAGTTCCATGCGTAAGGTGAGGGCGGGAGTAGTCAGAACAGAGGCGAAGAGAATCCTCCTTAAATGAGGGGGAAGGCGGTTTGAGCAGATGTAATAGGGGTAGGGTAGTTCTAGATGGTTCTTGTGTGCCATGAGGGATTCATAGGTTCCCCTGGCCATAATGCAGTTGCAATGGGTGTTCGAAGAGGAGGAATGTTGTTGGGTCATGATTCGTAGTGCCAGGGGCAGCTGCTGTATAATCTATTGCAAAAGTATTGGTGTTCGAGAGGATGAGACAGGGGAAGGTCATTGCGATAAAGGAAGAAGAACTTGTAGAAGGGAAGGCCTGGTTGGAATTCGAAGTTTCTCTTCTGGAGCATTTACTGGGGAAAATCTCTAGGTCAAGCAGACTTATATTCGTTCAGGAGTGTTTGTGCATGTTGGAGGTTTCCCTCCGGTTCCCAAGTGTTTTCTGGTGCGGAGTATCCTTTCCAGGATACTAGGTACTGCCTTCTTCCCCATGTTCCACGGTGTGAGAGGATGGAGTCTATTTTGTATTCTTCTTCTCCGCCGATCAATTCGGGTGGTGGGTCAGAGAAGTTGGGGCTGTGTTCTGCAGTCTCTCAATAAGGGGATAGGAGAGAGGCATGGAAGACATCATGTATCTTCCAAGTGGGTGGTAGTTTGAGGTGGTACGACACAGGAGAGATAACCTGTGTGATTTCAAATGGTCCTTCTCATTTAGGGGATAATTTCTTTGATAGGTACGGCAGTTGAAGGTTTGTTCCCTCATGATCCATTGGGTCTTCTCATGCGCAGCAAGGGCCTTCCATCAGGCTTCCTCTAGTTCCGATAGGTGTGTTTCCAGGGCTGGGAGGAACATCTTTCCGATTGGGGGATAGGAGCGGGGTTCGTATCCCAGGATGAGGGAGAAAGGGGATTTCAGGGTGGAGGAGTGAACAGCGGAATTGTGGGAGAATTCTGCCATGGTGAGTAGTTCTGCCCATTGTTTTGGGTGTCCATCACAGAATATGTGCAAATAGGTCTCAAGTTCCTGGTTTACTCGTTCAGTTTCACCATCAGTTTGGGGGTGATATGCTAAGAAGAGTTTTAGATCGTATTTTAGGAGTCTGGCCAGTTCTTGTGCAAATGCAGATGCGAATTGAGGTCCTCTGTCAGAAATGCAGTGATCATGGAGTCCATAGTGTCGGAACACATTTGTGAAGAATAGTTGGGTGACTCCAGTGGCATCAATATTTTTATTGCAAGGGATGAGGATTACCCCCTTAGTAAGTCCATGGTTGACCATGACCATGATAGAATTGAAGGTGAGAGAGTGAGGGAGATCTGTGATGAGGTCAACCAAGACCTGTTGGAAGGGGTGAGTGGAGGAGGAGGGGAGTGGTGTCAGCGCCAGCATAGTGGGGTGAGTATTGATTTTATGAGCCTGGCAAACCACACAATCTTGAATGAATTTACAGATAAAGGTGGTCATGCCAGGCCACCAATAATCTTGTTGTAACAGGTTGGTAGTGTGAAAGATCCCCCCATGTCCTCCATGGTTGCTTTCATGGATGAGGTGGACAAGTCCATGTTGTGCAAGTTCCGGGATATAGAGACAATGTTTGTAGTGTAGCATACCCTCCATATATTCCCAGTCATGTGGTGAAGATTTGGCGATCAGGGGGGCGCCGTCATTTAGTGCTTTTAGGGCGGTGAGGACTAATGGGTTCGAGGGAGTGGATTCAGCAATTTTCTCGACTATGGTGACATCAAGGGTTTGGATGAAGATATGCTCGGGGAGGAGGGTGACCTCCTGGTTATCTATGGAAGTATCTATGGTATCCCGTCGAGATAGGGCATCGGCAGGCCCCATTTGTGTTCCAGGTACTGGGGAGAAATGGAGGTCTTGGAGGAATAGCATCCATTGTGCTTGTCTTCTGGAGAGTTTTTGTGGTTCCTTGAAGTATGTGAGGTTTTTATGGTCGGTGATGACCTTTACAGGAAGTCCAGTTCCCTGCAAGTAGTGTTTCCATTCTTCTAGAGCACGAATAACCCCCAGGAGTTCTCGATCATAGATATCATAGTTTCGTTCCGCCAGTGACAGGGTTTTGGAAAGGTAGGCGCAAGGGTGCAGATCTCCATTGCTGTCGTTCTGCATGAGAACAGCTCCTATAGCTGTTAAGGAGGCATCGGTCATGATGGTGAAGGGTTTTGTGACGTTGGGCATTTGAAGCACTGGTTTCTGGGTGAAGGTTTGCTTGATGGTTAGGAAGGCTTCTTCACATTCTTTCGTCCACTCCCATTTTGCTCCTTTCCTGGTTAGTTTGTGTAGTGGTTTCACCTTGGAGGAGAAGTTGGGGATGAACTTTCGATAGAAGTTGCAGAATCCAATGAATGATCGGACTGCTTTGACTGATTTTGGGGGTTGCCATTCATTTATGGCTTTAAATTTGACTGGGTCCATCTGGATCCAGTCGGCTCTAATGATCATTCCGAGGTATTCCACCTCAGCTTTGTTGAAGAAGCACTTCTTTAACTTCAGGGATAGTCTGTGTTCTTGGAGTCTTTGGAGGACTCGACAAGTCCATTCTTGATGTATTGTTGGATTGTTAGAATGGATGAGGATATCGTCCATGTAGATGATTAACCATCCTTCAGTGAGAAGATCCGCGAAGGTGTGGTTCATCAGGGCCTGGAACATTGCTGGGGAGTTGCACATGCCAAAGAACATTACTGTTGGTTCAAACAGTCCCATTGGAGTTATAAATGCGGCCTTCCATCTGTCCTGTGGTTTGATAAGGACATTGTTGTATCCCCATTGGATATCCATTTTGGTGAAAATGGATGATCCCTTAAGTTGGTCGATGAGATCAGAGATAAGGGGAAGTGGGTAGGTGTTTTTGATGGTATGGGAGTTAAGGTATCGGTAGTCTTGACATGGGCGTACGGATCTGTCCTTCTTTGGTACGAAGAAGAATGGGGATGCCTGTGAAGATTTGGATGGGACGATTTTTCCAGATTTCAGATGCTCCTCAATGAAATCTTTACAGGCTTCCTTCTCCTTGGGGTTCAAAGGATACACTTTGGCCACCTTGGGTACGAAGGTTGAGTTGAGGTCTACTCCGTGGTCAAATGGTCAGGATGGTGGCAACTTGTCCCCCTCTCGTTCGGCAAATATGTCAGTGAAGTCTTTCTATTCAGGTGGGAGTGTTTCTTCTTTGGGTTTTTCCTGGGCAGCAAGTTTGGTGACAAGTGTGGTTTTCCTGAGGTTCTCTATCCTTTTGTCCATTCTCTTTTTCCACATTTTGGCTATCTTCTCATCCGGATCTAGGTCCAGATATTGGATGAGGTATCTTTGACATGTTGCTTTTGGGGAGTCGTGTTGTGGGGTTTTTGGTTTGTCAGGTAGGGCGACTTCTCCTGTGGTTCAGTTTATCGAGGGGTTGGTTTCTCAAAGCCATGTTATGCCAAGGATTAGGTTTTCTTTTCCGCAGTTGATAACGAGGAATTCCCTTTTCTTGTCTACTTCTCCAATCCGAATGATAAGGATCACTTTGTGGCAGATGATTCCTCCTATGTTTGGAGATCCATCGGCATTTTGTGCCTTCTTTGGTTTATCTAGTTGGATCTGTTTGTAGCCTTTCTTCTTCAGTAGATCGTGATCTATAAAGTCTCCGCTTGCTCCACAATGGATAAGGGCAAACATGTCGACAATTTGGTCATTTTCTTGTTCAAACAGTGAGATAGGGATTCACATAGATTCACTGTTTGGATCAGACAAGAATACTGGTGCTATTACTTCAGGATGGGAGAGCGTCGACTCTTTCCTCCCGTCTAAAAATCCTTCTTTGGGATTTCTTCTTCTTCAACCTGGGTTATGGCAATGGTTTCCGGTTTGTCGAGGTCATAAAGGATGTTGAGTGTGCGTACGAGTTCCTCTTCAGTGACACCCCTTTCTTTTAAGGTGTCCTAGTACTCTTCGAACTTGGTCTTCCTGACCTGTTCTTTCCTAGCGGGGTTCCTCTGCAGGCGAGGAGGGGCCCAGTTGTTGCTCTTTCCTTGTCCTTCAGGACATTTGTCTCGGGGGTGTTTCTTTGAGTGACATCCTACCCAGTGGCATATGAAACACTTGTTGTTCTTCATGTGTTCTGCCCTTTCTACTGGTGAAAGCTGGGTGTAGTTGATGTGGATGGCGTCAACGTCCATGACATTAGGGTCTTTAGTAGATCTTCCTTTGTTCTGGAAGTCTACCCTTCGTCCCTTTCGCAGATCTTCAGTCCTCTTTTTCTGAGCATGAAATACTCCGGCAAGCCTAAGCCATTCGGAGAGTTTGTCAGGAATGGGATTGATGGAGAGGATCTTTGTGGAGATGTCTGGGTCCAGTCCTTTCATGAGGTAGTTTATCTTGGTGAGTTCATTGTCTATTCCTGCGATGGCTTCTGCGGCCTGGAAGGCAGTGATGTAGTTGGTGTATCCAGCATTGCTCTTCCCTATCTGTACTAATTTGTCCAACTGGTCCCTGGCTTGGTTCTTGTAGTCGAAGGGGAAGAAGGTTTTCTCG
>JBBPLF010001239.1:0-10572 GCA_038089615.1 Aureoboletus auriporus
GATTCATGGTCATGGCAGTGAGTGAGGACAGAACAATAAAGGGAGTCATCAGGGGAAACGTAGACGCAACCTTTGTAGGTGAGAACACTGTCAAGGGATTGCCATTCAGAGAGGCAAGAGCAGAAGGCAGGGGGGGAACATCATCCTCCATCGATTGGAGGGCTTGGAGAACAAGGGGGTCAGAGGCGGAAGCAGATTTGACATGTTCAGAGAGTGTGGTATTGATGAGGTTGACAAAGAGGGAAGGAGGAAGTAGGGTCGTCACGTCATTCTCAAAGAAGGAGTCTGGGATGAGATCAGGGCAGCAAGAAAGGGCATCAGGTCCAGCGAGGTGTTTGCCTGGGACATGTGTTATGATTTTCCCTTATAACCCCTCTTTTCCCTATGTCTATGGACTCATCGTCTCCCCTCATGTCTTTGCAAGACACTTATCTTCTTCTCCCTATTAGATTCTTTCATCTTTTCGCTTGACTTGTTGAGTCACGCTTAGCTTGTTGAGTCACATTTTACTTGCTGAGTCACACCTTACCTTTGTTACATAACGGACCAAATCTCTCCTCGTCATCATTCTCCTTATATGATGACTCGTGTTCCTTTACTCATCAATACATAGCCCATACTGCGCTCATTGGATTGCGCAGTATCATACATCATATAAGTAGCTACCAGACGTTGCCTGTATTTCCCCAGCTAGTTCTACGCAATCCAGCATTGTTACTCAGCACATCTACAAGCCCCAAGTGTGCGCATTGGGTAGTGAGACACCTCTTCTCTTTGCTTCGCCCACAACAAGTCTCCGAACTACTTCAAGTGTTTGCTGTGCTACATTCCAACACCCAGTGTTAACAACATGGATCATCTTGAGGTTGAAGTCGGCAAGGTTGAGAAGCCAGCAGGCTTGTTGACAGTTAAGGGCTTGTGGTTGGCAAAAATATGTCAGGTTCTTGTGGTCAGTGAAAATTTGGACCGGGAAAGGGGATCCATGGAAGTAATGTTGCCAGGATTTCAGGGCGCAAATGACAGCAAGGAGTTCTCTATTATAGATGTCGTAATTGTGTTTGGCTGGGGAGAACAATTGTGATAAGTAGGAGCATGGGTGCCAGTCGCCATTGGAATCTGTCTGAAGAAGGATGGTACCTGAAGCAAACTTTGAAGCGTCAGTGGTGATGGCAAAGGGGGAGGAGAGATCGGGAAGATGGAGAATGGGTTTCAACAAGAAGAGGTCTTTGAGTTTGTTGAAGCTTAATTGACACAAAGGGGTCCAGTTCCAGGTGAGATCTTTCTTGGTAAGATCAATAAGGGGCTGTGTGATGGTGGAGTAGTTGGGAATGAACCATCGGTAGAAGTTGGCGAATCTGAGGAAAGAACAAACTTCCTTGACTTTGGTTGGTGTGGGCCACTTGGTGATTCCATCAAGTTTGACGGGATCCATAGCAAGCTGTCCTGGTTTGACGATCATGCCAAGGTATTCAACTTCGGTGGCAGCAAAGGTATATTTTTCTAGTTTCAGGTGAAGGTCAAGTTCTGTTATGCGCTGAAGGACATGTTGAGTTCATTCTGTGTGTGTGTTATCATTGGGGGAGAAGATGAGAAGGTCATCCATGTAAATAACGAGCCATCCTTCGGAGATCATATCTTTAAAGGAGTCATTCATAAATCATTGGAAGGTGGCAGGGGAATTATTAAGGCCAAAGAACATAACAGTTGGTTCAAAGAGCCCTTTGTGGGTAACAAAGGCAGCCTTCCACTGATGTCTGTCTTTGATGCAGACATTATTATAACCCCATTAAACGTCGAACTTGATAAAGACCTTGGCTCATTGGAGTTTATCAACGAGGTCAGAGATGAGTGGAAGGGGATATGTGTTGTGAATGGTATGTTCATTGAGGTAGCAATAGTCTTGGCAGGGGTGAAGGCCTCCATCCTTCTTTTTGATGAAAAAGAAAGGAGAGGCTTGGGGGGAGTTGGATGGGTGGATTTCCCCAGAAGCAAGATGTTCATCAAGGAAAGATTCGGTCACCTTTCATTCCTCAGGGGAGAGAGGATAGACTTTCCTGATCTTTAGAATGAAAGTTTCCTTGGTGTTGATTTCATGGTTGTAAGGATGAGAGGGAGGTACATGATCAGTGGCCTCTTTTGAGAAGACAGAGGCGAAGTTCTGGTATTTGGGGGGAAGGACAGCCTTGGATTTGTTCTTTCAGCAGTCATGGCAAGTTCGGTGGCAGTGGTTAACTTGGCAATGACCGGTGATCCTTTGGGAATGAAGCGGGATCCACATTGAATGATGTGATGGAGGACTCTGTTGTCGAGGGCTTGTCGGATGTATTGAGATTCGGTTTCTTGGTTTAGGTATGAGAAGAGGTGATCTTCCATGGTGGTATTAACATGGACATATTTCAGTGGGGGAGGAGATGTTCTCTTGTAGAAGGTATCATGTCATTTGATATCTTCCATGTGAGAGTGGAAGAGATCTTTGGATTTGTCAAGAGATTCATCGAGGGAAAAAGTTTGTTTTGCCCAATCGACCATTGGATTGGTCTTTTTGAGCCAGGGGAGTTCGAGTATGATGTTGTCACATCCACAGGACATGACATGGAAGGTGGTTCACTGGGTAATACCTTTGATGATGAGGAAAAAATCACAGGTGTACCAAATTTCTCCATTGTTGTTGAAAGAGGAATCGGCATTTCATATGCGGATGGATTTCGTGAGTTTGGTGGTGGATAATCTGTGTTTTTGCACAAATTGTTGGTCGATACAGGAGATGTCAGCTCCACTATTGACTAGGGTGCCAGTTTCGACAGTTTGCAGGGTATGTGATGGGACGACAATCTGGACAGGGAATTACATAGATTTGGTCAAAGATTGTACATGTACAGCATCGCATTTGAGGGTAGGGGAGACTTGCATCAATTGAGTTCCCCTCTTCAAAAATCTGAAGGGGTGAAAGCTACTCTTTGGACGGTTTCTTCATCATCATTGATGTCCATGAGGTTAGGGATCTCATCCTCCTGGGTGGTTGTTTTGACGGTTGGTTCCTTCTTGGGGAAGTGAGGACATTCCCCACTCATGTGTCTGGATTTCCTGCAGCAGAAGCAGAGTCCTTTATCTGTGCAACATTTGCGTTCTTCTGGGGTGAGCTTAGAGACGCAAATGGCATCCACGTCCATGGCATCAGGGTCATGAGGTTTGGTCTGGGCTTTGGAGGACAAAGGGGTGTAGGTCTGGGTGGTAACCTTGCTGCGATGTTGCTGGGCAAAGGCCTTGGCAATGTCTCTCCTAGTTTGGACTTCTTGTGCTCATTTGTACCAGTCGTCAATGGTCTTGGTATTTTTGCTTGATTCGCTGGTCTTCTCAGACATGGAGATAGGAAGTCCTGCTCTGAAGAACAATTTTAGGACGCTATCTTCAGTAATTCCAGAGATAATAACATTATTCTGGAACATGGCAATGTATTTGGAGAGGTCGCTGTTATCAGGCATTCAGTAGGTGGTGAGCCAGGTGATGGCTTTCTTGGCGGTATCCTTCTTCTCAAACATGGTTTTAAATGCAGAATGGAAGTCAGCAAAGGTTCCTAGGTCCAGAGGCATTGCACTTAGGGCTTTCTGGTGGAAGGTGGCTGCCCAACTAATGGCAGTTCCTTTTGTCATATAGGATAGGGCAAAGGCAACGCATTTGGCTTTGGAGTCATAAACTTTCTCATTGACAATGAGATAGAATACTATGGTGTCAAGCCAGATCATGGCTTTGGCTGGGTTTCCATTGAAGAATTCAGGAGTTCCAATGCAAAGTTCTGTGGGTTTCATGACAGGGGTGATAGACATGGCTGGGGATACTAGTGATGAAGGCAGGGATATGGCAAAGGGGTTGGTACAAGGGGCAACTGGGGTTAGTGATGGGAGTGTAGACACTCGTGGGATGTTCAAGGTAGCAAATAAAGTGTGAGCTAGGTCAAGGTCTTCCCTTTGTTCTTCTTCAGTGAGAAGAGTGGTGTCAAGGTCAAGTTCCTCCTCAAGATCAGTGAGGGAAGGTTCAGGTTCAGGCTCAGAAGTAGCTTCTTGAGTGGAGGTTCAGTGGTGACCTCAATGAGGGTTGGTTGAGGGACAATGGTGAGAAATGGTGATAAAAGGCTTACAATGATGGTAGCTGTTTAGAGCATGCTTGACCTTTTGTTATGCTCAACTCAGGTAGAGGTGAATGTAGACCTGGTCGGTTCAAGGGTTCAAGGGTTTCGAGGGAGTGTCCACTCAGAGTAGGATGAGGACTTCAAGGAAGACAAGGGATCCAAGGGATCAGGGAATGATGCAAGGTATGATGCCATTCCAGGTAGGTCAAGTGTGAGGTACATTGTTGGTATCGTAGGGTTTATATAGGGAAGAGAAAAGGGAATTATTAAGCAATAGAATGCAAAGGAATTCCTAACAATGTTTAGTAATACACAGCAAGTGAGACGGAAGAGGAAGCAATGATGTCAAGCAAGCTGTACAGCAAGACATGTATCTGATAGGAATGCATAGTAAGGTAATCAAGATGACGAGATGTCCAATAGGAGCATCCAGAGAAGTAAGCAAGATGACAAGAGGAGAAAATAAACAGGGGTGAATCATAACAAGGAGTGGGGTTCATATCCTAGGATGAGGAAAAAAGGGGACTTCAGGGTAGAGGAGTGTACAGCAGAATTGTGGGAGAATTCTGCCATGGGGAGTAGTTCTACCCATCGCTCTGGGTGTCCATCACAGAATATGCATAGGTATGTTTCAAGTTCTTGCTTTACTCTTTCTGTTTCTCCATCAATCTGGGGGTGGTATGCCAATGAGGGTTTTAAGTCGTATTTCAGGAGTTTGGAGAGTTCTCAAGTGAAAGTTAACACAAACTGAGGTCCTCTGTCGGAGATGCAGTATTCATGTAGTCCATAATGTTGGAATATGTTTGTGAAGAAAAGTTAGGTGACTCCTGTGGCATTGATGGTTTTGTGACAGGGTATGAGGATTACCCTCTTTGTAAGCCCATGGTTAACCATGATCATAATAGAGTCAAAGTTGTCAGATGGAGGTAGGTCAGTAATGAGGTCGACAGACACCTGTTGGAAGGGGCAAGTGCAGGAGGATGGGAGTGGTGTTAACTCTGGGGTAGTGGGGTGTGTGTTGACCTTGTTGGCTTGACAGGTTGTGCATCCTTGGATGTATTTGTGGATAAAGATGGTCATTCCTGGCCACCAATAATCCCTTTGCATGAGATTTGTAGTATGGAAGAAGCCTCCATGTCTGCCATGGTCGCTCTTGTGGGTGAGGCAGATGAGCCCATGTTGTGCTGGTTCCAAAACATAAAGGTAATGTTTATAATAGAGCATGCCATCATTATATTCCCAGTCTTGGGATGTGGATTTGGTGATTAAGGGGGTCCTTTTGTGCAGGGCTTTAAGAGCAGTGACAACCAAGGGATCAGATGGGGTAGACTCAGCAATTTTCTCAACTAGGGTGAAGTCAAGAGTGTGGATGAAGATGTCCTCGGGTAGGAGGGTGACTTCTTGGTTATCCTGAAAAGTGTCCACAATGTCTTGTTGAGACAGTGCATCTGCGGATCCCATCTGTGTTCCAGGTACTGGGGAGAAGGAGAAGGAGAAGTCCTGTAAGAATAGCATCCATCGTGCCTGTCTTCTGGATAGTTTCTGTGGTTCCTTAAAGTAGGCAAGGTTTTTGTGGTCAGTGATGACTGTTACTGGGAGACCTGTTCCCTGTAGGTAGTGTTTCTATTCCTCCAGAGCGTGAATTACTCCAAGAAGTTCTCAATCATAGATGTCATAGTTTCATTCAGCAGGGGAGAGGGTTTTTGAAAGGTAATCACTAGGATGCAAATCCCCATTGTTGTCTTTCTACATGATGATGGCTCCTATGGCTGTTAAGGAGACATCCGTCATAATGGTAAAAGGTTTTATGACATCCAGAATCTGTAGGACTGATTCTTGTATGAAGGTTTGTTTGATGGCAAGGAAGGCATTGTAGCATGCTTTGGTCCATTCCCACTTGGCTCCCTTCTTGGTTAGGTTGTATAGGGGTCCAGTTTTGGTAGAGAAGTTTGGGATAAACTTTCGATAAAAGTTACAGAATCCGATGAATGATAGGACTGCTTTTACCAATTGGTGAGGTTGCCATTTGTGGATGGCCTTCAGTTTTACTGGATCCATCTGGATCCGGTCCACTCGGATGATCATTCCAAGGTATTTCACTTCTTCTTTGTCGAAGAAACACTTTTTTAGTTTCAATAATAGGCAATGTTCTCTGAGTCATTGGAGTGGATGAGGATGTCACCCATATAAATGATTAGCCATCCTTCCACTATAAGGTTGGCAAAGATATGGTTCATCAAGGCTTGGAACGTTGCTGGGGAGTTGCATATGCCATAAAACATTACAGTTGGTTCAAAGAGTCCCATGAGGGTTATGAATGCTGCCTTCCATCTGTCTTGTGGTTTAATGAGAACATTGTTGTATCCCCATTGGATATCCATTTTGGTGAAGATGGATGATTCTTTATGCTGGTCGATCAGATCCAAGATGAGTGGGAGTGGGTAGGCATTTTTGGTGGTGTGGGAGTTCAAATATTGGTAATCTTGGTGAGGTCATACAGATCCATCCTTCTTTGGTATGAAGAAGAAGGGAGAGGCTTGTGGGGATTTGGATGGGACTATTTTCCCAGATTTCAGATGTTCATCAATGAAATCTTTGCAAGCTTCCTTTTCCTTGGGATTCAAAGGGTATATCTTGGCCACTTTAGATATAAAGGTTTGGTTGAGGTCAATGCCATGATTGAATGGTTGAGAGGGTGGTAGTTCATCTCCTTCTCTTTCGGCAAAGATGTCAGCAAAGTCTTTGTACTCAGGGGGGAGTGGTTCTTCTTTGTGAGATTCTTGGACCATGAGTTCAGTGGTAAGTGTAGTCTTTCTGATGAGGGTTTCTATCCTGTTGTCAATTATCTTTTTCCATAGCTTGGCTATCTTCTCTTCAGGGTCCAGTTCTAGGTATTGGATGAGATACCTTTGACATACTACTCTGGGGGAATCTTGTCATGGGGTCCTGGGTTTATCCAGAAGGGTCACTTCTTCAATTGTCCAGTTTATCGCAGGGTTGGTTTCTTGGAGCCACGTTATTTTGAGAATTAGGTTTTCTTTTCCACAGTTGATGATAAGGAAGTCTCTTTCCTCATTCACTTCTCCAATCCGAATTGTAAGGGTGACTTTGTGGCAGATTATCCCTTCAGTGTTTGGGGATCAGTCTGCATTATGTGCCTTCTTGGGTTTGTCTAGTCGGATTTGTTTATATCCTTTCTTCTTCACTAGATCGCAGTCTATGAAGTCTTCACCTGCTCCACAGTCTACAAGGGCAAATATGTTGATGATTTGGTCATTTTCTTGTTTGAACAGTGAGATGGGAATTCACATAGATTTACTGTTTGGATCAGACAAGAACACTGGTGCTATTACTTCAGGATGGGAGAGCATCAACCCTTTCTTCCTGTCTGAAAATCCTTCTTTGGGATTTCTTCTTTTTTGACCCAGGTTGTGGCAACAGTTTCCAGTTTTTCAATCTTGTAGAGGATGTCAAGTGTGCATATGAGTTTCTCCTCAGTGACACCTCTATCTTTGAGGGTGTCCTGGTACTCTTCAAACTTAGTCTTTCTGACATGTTTGTTTCTAGTGAGGCTCCTTTGCAGGCAAGGAGGGGCCCAGTTGTTGCTCTTTCCTTGTCCCTCAGGATGTTGGTCTTGGGAGTGGTTCTTGAGGCGACACCCTACCTGGTGGCATCTGAAACACTTGTTGTTTTTCATGTATTCTGCCTTCTCTGCTGGTGAAAGTCTGGTGAAGTTGATGTGTACAGTATCAACATCCATGGCATTGGGGTGTCTGGTAGGTCTTCCTTTGACCTGGAAGTCTACCTTTTGTCCCTTTCATAAGTCCTCTATTCTCTTATTCTGAGCATGGAACACTCCGGAAAGTCTGAGCCATTCTGAGAGTTTGTCAGGGAGAGGGTTGATGGAGAGGATCTTTGTGGAGATGTCTGGATCTAAGCCTTTCATGAGGTAGTTTATCTTGGTTGTTTCACCATCTATTCCCGCTATGGCCTCCACAGCCTGAAAGGCAGTGATGTAGTTGGTGTATCTGGCATCATTCTTCCCTTGTTGTGTCAGTTTGTCCAACTGATTCCTTGCTTGGTTCTTGTAGTCAAAGGGGAAGAAGGTCTTCTCAAATAGTTCCATGAGCTTGGCAAAGGTGAGATCCTTTACGGTGTTATTGGCGAGTTGCACATACACATAGATGGATTTGGAGAAGATGCTTCCTCAATCCTTGCTCATTTTTGTGAGGGCAGTTAGGACCTTGGCATTTTCATTGTAGAATTTTTGGTTCATATTGAAGTAGGCTGTCATGGCCATCTTCCAATGTATTGCATCCTTTGGATCTCCAGAGAAGTCTGCTGGAAGTCCAACTTTAAGTTCAATGTCTTTGCTTCCATGATCTGACATTTCTATGTCAGGGTTTGGGTCTTCAGGTGGTGGGGGTGGCAGTTGTCTAGAATGGATGGGTGGGGTGTCTTGGATTCTCCAGTCCTTGGTGATTGGTGCTGGAAGGGTGAAGAGTGCAGATGGTGTTTGAGTATTGTCTGAGGATTCAAAAGGGGGATGTATGGTCCATCCTTGTTGTGATCCTTGTCCCGAAATGGTGGGCGTATCTTTCTGTCAGGAGACAGGGATAGAGTTGAAGAGCTAGTTCTTTTGTTAATGCTGGGCATCGGAATGTAGCACAGTGAACACTTGAAGTAGTTTGAAGACTTGTTGTGGGCAAAGCAAAGCAATAGAGTGTCTCACTACCCAATGCACACACTTGGAGCTTGTGGATGTGCCAAGTAACAATGCTGGATTGCATAGAACTAGCTGGAGAATACAGGCTAAGACAGACGGCTACTTATACTAGCTATGTACTGCGTAATCCTATGTGCGCAGTAGGGGCAGTATTGCTGCATACTGCACAAGGCTGGGTCCGCAGTATCATGACTATGTGATAGTAGTAAGGGAATATGAGGCATTGCATCAGAAAGGCAATGCTAAGGAGAGGAAAGTAGTCCATTGTGGTTCTGAAGTTGAAGAACAAATAAAGGTATGGTTTCGAGGGGTTCTAAAGAGGTTTCCTGTGGTTCCAGTCGAAGATGAAAGAGTTAGATGAGGGAATAAAGTGTAATGTGGTTCCAAAGGGTTCTGGAGGGTTCCCTGTGATTCCAGTTGAAGATGAACATAGTAGTCATGATCCTGAAGGATTTCAGAACTGAAGTGGGAAAGTTAGAAAGGAGGGGACAATGAATGTTTGGTGAAGACATGAGGAGAGACGATGAGTCCGTAAACGTAAGGAAAAGACAGATCATAGGGGAAAACCATAACAGTAGTGGGTGAGCCAGTTATGTCCTAGAACAAGGGAACAAGAGCCATCCAGCAGAGTGACATAGAATGTTGTCGGAGTGATGTCACTGTTACACTCAACTCATGTGGAGGTGAACATAGACCTGGTCGGTTCAAGGATTCTGTCTAGGACAAACGTTCGTCATAGATGGTTCAAGGGTTCAAGGATTCTTCTGACGATAAGACAATTGTCGGTGGTTTCAAGGGTTTCAAGGGAGCATCCACTCAGAGTAGGATGAAGACTTCAAGAAAGACAAGGGATCCAAGGGATCAAGGAATGATACAAGGTATGATGCTATTCCAGGTAGGTCAAGCATGAGGTACATCGTTGGTATCATAGGGTTTATATAAGGAAGGGAAAAGGGAATTACTAAGCAATAGAATGCAAAGGAATTCCCAAGAATGTTTAGTAATACACAGCAAGTGAGACGAAAGAAGAAGAGATAATGTCAAGCGGGCTATATGGTGAGACATGTATCTGATAGGAATGCTCGGAGAAGTAAGCAAGATGACAAGAGGAGAAAAATGAATAGGGGTGAATTGTAACAGTCACTGATTTGGAAGTGGATAGATAGCTTGATAGCTTGAGTGATAACAGAGTTTGTGGTTCCATCGAAAAGACAGAGTTGCAATGAGGGACAGAATAGGTGGAAAGACTGTGTTTATTGACAAAAGTCATATTTATGAAACAATTGGAGGATCCTGAATCTACAAGTGCGGAGAAAGCAGGAATGTCATGCAAAATGATTGAAAAGGAGGGCATAAGTGATTTCGGATCTAAGAGAGCAGATGTGTTCAGACAGATCTCCTTGGGTGCACAGTCAGGTTCAACGCAACCTCCTTCTTGTGCAAAGTCAGGGAGGTTGTGGACTATTTTTTTGTCTCTGAGGAGACCTCTGGTTTAGCTTCCAGAGTTGCTGTACAGGCTTTTGAAGCCTTGGAACTGGACTTTGAACAATCCTTAGCCATATGGCCAGCATGACCACAGAACATGCACAGTTTGTTGTCGAACCTGCACTTGCATTCTTCTGCAGTGAGCTTGCCATCTTTTCCTAGCCTCAAGGAAAGATCTGGCTTGGATGAGGAGGTGGAGTTGGTGGTCCAGCCTTTGGACTCCTTGGAGTCCTTG
>JBBPLF010001240.1:0-10571 GCA_038089615.1 Aureoboletus auriporus
CATGGCGAGTACTCACTCGACGCCTAGGAATCATTGATCGTGAGTAAACCACTCTAGTATAGTAAAATGCAAGAACGAGGCTCACTTGGGTCTCCATACACATTAGCTGCGAACAAGTTGTTTCGACTACTTATTTTTGAGCAACACTGGATCACTCACCGGGGCCATCGGTGGGTGCGAACGGGGGGGACGTCATGAAAAGCGACCAATTCTTGCTCGTTGGTGCATGGATTGCAGCACGCGTATAAGCATCTGAAACAGCAATAACATGAATGATATCAATTTCATTTGCAACTGACGAACGAACCATTGAGAAAGACAGTTCCATCCGTCGGCGCTTCGGGACTCAACGCATCGGGAATATCGTAGGGATCAAATATCTTACCCTCCGCTGGTAAAAGAGAATTAGACAACCAGACGGAGCGGGGGAAAATGGAAACGTACACCAAGGAAAGGTGAAATTGATCGCATAGTCCAACATCTCATCATATAGGTCACACTGGTAGTAAGGGTCGATGGTCCCATTTGCGCGACCAGAAAGATCACGCTTCCATGCATCGCGCGCGTAATGTCTCTGGTCGTGCTCCAAAAATGCATCACCGCTCTCTCTGCGCTTTGCGGCAAACCGATCCCGTGCTTCAAGCATAAGCTGACCCTTTGTCAATCCCGCACTGGTTCTAGAGGATCTACCGGAACCCCCAAACGGCAATGGAGACGATAGAGCGGGAAAGTGACCAGGCTGAGGGTATTTGATGGTGAGGTTGTACCCACACAGTTCGCTCCTAAACAGAAAATAGATAAATAACCTAGTTTTCGCATCGCTTTGCCTTGAACGCACTGTTCTTGAAAGTATTTAAAGACCTCGATATCGTACCCGATTATTTGCGGGTACGTCTCAAGTACCCTCACCACAGGCAATTCAAGGTATGTCTGAATGGACGTCAATGATCCGTCACCAATGGAAATTCCCCCGAGATGAACGGGCGGATGATCCATCTCGAAGTAGGTTTTGGTGATGTAGGGCTGCACTGACATCAGACGGATCATCTCGGAAGCACCTGTGTCGACGCTTACTATGTACACCCCAGCGTAGCTCTCACCGGTGAGAAACAGAGGTCGTGTGGCGAGATTAGGGAACACTTTTACAAAATTTTCCAGGAAACCCATCTATCGATCATTAGCATGGCACAGAACCGGCACACAGCTGATACTCACGAAATCAACACCGAGCTGACCCTCATCGCGAACTGAAAGAGATATCAGGGAATAGTACGACAAAGATTAAAATTTAAAGTGGCGTATTCACCATGCCCCTCGGGGTCAGCGGTACCGAACCCCGTTCCACTGAAGGAAATTGTGAATCTGTCAATATGAAAACGAGAAGCCGACCTACGCTGGCTGATCAACCCATACATAATCTGCGACGTTGGTCCATGCATACTCATTTTCAAAGACTGAATAGTCAGCGTTGATATGAATTGGGCCATTCTGACGTCTGCATATTAAAGCGACGTTCGTGACTGGGAAACAAGAAGCGAACCTCAAATAAGAGTCCACCCAGGCTCGAGGCGCCAGGACTATGCAAAACGATGAAAACCATCAACCATGCAACATATATGCACTCGCAAACTCACCCTCCATTGAGCCAGATTCCCCAAGGCTTATTGTTTTTCGCAGTGAACGACCCGTTCGAAGACTCGAATGCCCAAAAGAACACCGTATCGTTCGGATGGCCTGTTCTTTGCACGGGGATATTCCCAGCCCAGTTCCTTTGAAGCGGCCATGTCACATTTGGAAGATTGTCCGTCACCCGAAAGTCTGAGGGCATTGTAATGTTATGACATGCGCGTTCATATAACATAGTGTAGGGACACACATTGCTGCCATTCTGGACTATAATCGGTTTTGGGCATTCCGGGATAGATTTGAGGCCAGGTATTTTGCGTCGAGCCGTTTGCCTGCTGAGACTGGGCCCATACGAGGTTGAACGACAAGGTTGATAGCAACAGAGCGGCGTACGATGCGAAGGACATGACAGAACACGAAATAATGTGGTTCTGCAGGCCTTTAGGAACGTAAATAGTAACAGGTGAAACGAACAAACTGCTTGTAAGGGGTCCAAACATGTGTTTATGAACACGCGAGTAGTAACAAGCAGTGACTGTCAGAGGTCGTTGACGACATTAACAAGCAAGTTGAATGATTCAACTTAACTTTTAGACACTGATCTGAGATCTGCAGATCTGCAGATCTGATCATTGGGTCTCATGAGTCATAGGAATCAGCGTCACTCCCGTAGGCTTTTAAGTACACAAACCGTGTAGTTGTATGGAATCTGAACGTACGCTAATGAATGTCCAAGTGGAGGCTGACTTGGACTATCACGACAGAACGAACAAGGCACTACAAACCAAAGACGAGATATTGCGATTGAAGCCAGTGTAAATCCAGCGTAATGTAGCGGCCAGTGCCAGTGCGATTCCGCTGTACTTGTGTTGTCACACTGAGGCATGACGACGAGGACAACCTGGTTTTCAGCCAAGCGAGGTGGTGTGGTATCTCACCTCCTTCCCGTTACAAGGTGAGGTTGAGGTTCTTCTTGAAGGCGGCAGTATTTGAAGTGCCAACGGGTGGGCCAATTGCGGCGATCCCAGATCATCCCACGGCGAGCCAGGAGTCCGTGAACATGGCAGGCTGAATCGCACGATCCGGGGTGTATGGATTTGGGTTCAAAATCGCGTAGACAAACCGCATCGCTGCCGTCTGTAGAACGCCGCGCGTTTTGCGGTGCGATGCTGTGAGCTGCGCCTCTTGCCGACGTTCGGCGCGTGCCTACTCTGTGGCAAGCATGACCCGTTTTCGCACGATGCCGACTCGGACAGCGGGTCGCTTCAACTCCAGTGGATTCCCTAATGTGACGACTCAGAATGCTGATCAGGTTGGAAAAACGCTGAAGACAGGTTGCACGTCTGCGCCGTTCAAAGGCAGAGCGGTACCCGTCGGATTGTAGAACTTCAGAACATCGTCGAGACAGCGCGTAGAGAGGGCAGCAAAGAGACTGAGGCGAGTAGGCAGGCGACTGGAGCTAAGACCGGCGACTATTAATCCCGCCGCGACGGACCACCAAAAGCAGAGTGATGAGCGAGGACGAGGCGGTTGACCACACCCCAGCACTTCGAGAAGCCTGCGACGATGACAATGCAGATGTGTGAGCCTTCCGAATCATATTGGGCTACAATTCGTTCTGATTGCTCGTGCTAGGAATTCTGCCATCCTCTTCTGAAGTAGACGGTCACCTCCCTCCGCCGCGCATGGTTGTCTTGCAGCAAATACCTCCAATCCTAACGCGACGACCGCTGGAAGGCTGAGTGGGCACGGGTCGACGGGAAACGTCGTTCAGACGGCGCGTGAAGTGGGTAGCAAAGACGGAGTGGAGTGGGCAGACGACTGGCGGACAGTCACACCGTGACGCGCCGTGACGGACGGCCAAGACCACACCGTTGAGGAGCATTGACTGCTGTTATTGCTAATTAGACCATTCTCTCAGCATATATTGCACTAAATATTGTATTTACTGTACTCTACAAGTCCAGCACGTGCACGACCGCTCGGCAAACGACTTCATTAGTAATCACCGAGCACAGCGTGAGCGCAACACTCTTCGTCGTCGTCATCGGGCACAGTGAGTTCGCTATCTCACTCATTTCTGCACAGTAGACATAGAAAAGAGAGGGGATGACGTAATTGTCACAAAAAGAATTAAGTAATTGCCATGCCTCATAAGGCATTTCAAGGCCACAATGTGCCGGCACATTTGCAAGCGAGTTCCAAGATAGCTTCCAATTGTACCCCGGGAAATTACAACATCATTCCAAGGTCCAAGACCTTGGTTCCAAGGGATTCCACACCCACACCAAGACCTAGGCCACAATCAGGGATTGACCCCTATCCTATGCCCTCCAATCAGATTTGAATCATATTTCAAGGCAGAGCCACAGTTCCAAGGAGTTCACTTGTGCAGTACCTTCCAATCAGGTTTCATGAGAACTTAAAAAATGGAATCTGATTCAATTCCAATGCTGCCCTTCCAAAGGTATCAAAGTGTTTCAATTGTCATGAATAACACTATTATTAATGAATTACTATGTGACAATATCCCAAAATCTGCCCATTGTCAAAAGTGGCTGGTGCATGACATGGGCATAATTGATGAAGATGAACACCATTGACAGACTCGACAAGCAAAATATGAAAGACAGTGGGAAGAACTAGTAGAGTGTCAATGGCATTACATGACTTCTAAGATGGGTTGAATGGATACTTACCAAAACCTGATTTGAGGAAATAGAAACGTGAGATGGATATTGATAGCACTGGCATCACAGTATCGGAGAGTCTGATTCAAAGTCACCAAGTGACTGTCAGAAGACAGAGGTAGTAGGGGTCTGTTACAGTGGCTCAAAAAACTGTCTGCATGTTTGCATGTTTTACACTAGTTATGACTAAATGCAATAACCCCTGATCCTAGCCCTAAACAACAAGTGTATGAAATGAAGTACTCATGCTTGGCTTTCCATTGATCCATGAATCAAGTGATTTGGATAAGAATGGATAGCATAGTAGCCATTTGAAAATGACATGTCATGTGGACAGTTTTTTGACTTAAAGTTTTGATTATATATATTGACCCTGGCATGCTGTGATATCATTACATACATACATCCATGAAGGATTCTATTATGTTACCTTTATGTAATGAGTATGATCCAACATATATAAACCCCACCATTCTTTGCTTATTTTCTCATCATCACCATGAAATCCATTTTCATCTCTTAAAAACAAAACTTCATCTTTCTTGCCTCTCTTGACCTATCTACTAGGAAGATTGCCTCACAGACTTGTCTAGGGAAGTCTACAGTATCCCAAGTTCTTCAAAAAATAAAACCAGAGAGGCCTAGGCTTCATGGTGGTCACCCCTTTAAGCTTTCCTCTACCAACAAGAGAGCTATTGTTTAGCAAATCCTTACTGGCAAGGCCAAAAATGCTATTCAAGCCACTCATTTCATCAACTCTATTGTCGATAGTCCTTTTTCATCTCAAACAGAAAGGAATACCCTCAAAGAAGCCTCATTGAAGGCTGTGGTGAAGAAGAAAAGCCATTGCTTTTTACTGATCACAAAGAAAAAGAGGTTAGCCTTTGCTCTCACATATCAGCATTTGACTATGGAGGACTGGAAAAGAGTTATATAGTCAGATGAGACCAAAATCAACAGGATTGGGTCAAATGGACAAAAGTATATGTGGAAAAAGAAGGATGAAGGGCTTATTTTCAAAGAGGTTAAAGGTACAGCCAAGTTTGGAGGAGGTTCACTCATGGTTTGGGGATGTACAGGGTGGAATGAGTTGGGGTCTTGAATGAGGTTGAGGGAAGGATGAATGCTGAACAATATGTGGCCATTTTGAGGAAGGGTTGCTTCAAAGCATGAAGGAATCTGGAATTCCAAAATATAACATTATCTTTCAACAAGATAATGACTTCAAGCATACCTCTAGAAGAGCCCAGAAATGGTTTGAAGAGCAGGATATCAAGCTTCTAGACTGGCCTGCACAATCTCCAGACCTCAACCCTATTGAACATACTTGGAATCACCTCAAAAAATCTCTTTCAGCTTATAAGAGTACTCTAATAGGGGTTCATCAATTGTGGGAAAGGGTGGTGGTGGAGTAAGGAAATATTTCTGTGGAAGAGTGTCAAAAAAGGATAGAAAGCATACCTAGAATGGTTGAGACAGTTATCAAGGCCAAAAGAGCTCATACCAAGTACTAGATAAGTGGATTTTTGTAAAGTCAAAAAACTGTCTGCATGACATGTCATTTTCAAATGGCTGCTATTCTATCCATTCTTATCCAAATCACTTGCTTCATGGACCAATAGAAAGCCAAGCATGAGTACCACATTTCATACACTTGTTGTGTAGGGTTAGGATCAGGGATTATTGTGTTTAGTCATAACTAATGTAAAACATGCAAACATGTGGACAGTTTTTTGAGCCACTGTATTATGCCAGTGTTGACAACAGCTCTTCAGTATGATATTAAGGCAGATTGAACATAGATACAACTTACCAGAACAATATCCAATGGGGATATTCATAGCAAAGCAGTGGGATCACGAAGGGATTGAAGAATGGAGGTGACAATGCCAGACCAACAAGGGTGGATAATGAGGTTGCAACGAGAGGGTGTGAGGGATGTTGACAAGTCTAATAATGGTATCAGCAATTAGTCTTTTTTAAAGTATTAATAAAACTATGCACCTTCAAAGCTGCTGATAAACAAGCATTTGTGGTAGATGGACGGGCACGATGATGGGAATACATCATGTCAATATGAGCAGGAGAAGAAAAGAAGTGGTGAAAGGCGATGTGATAGCGATGCAAGCATCAATGAAAAATTAAAAGGTTGGGTATTGGTTGGAATGACATGGAAGTAGGTTGAAAGCAAGAAGTGACATGTGACTGAAAGTTGATCTTTTAATGTGCTTACTATCATATGACAGCATAATGCCATGAAATTTTGCTAACTATTAATAAGATACAGTTAAACATTGTTACTTAATAACTGGACAAAATGGCATGTGGTGAAAGGGTCTGAGATATTAGTGGGATTGCCTGAATCATGTTAATCATCTGAAATGGTTACAGTCTGAATCCTGGGGAGTCCATTGACCAGGGGGGCATAAAGCGGCAGTGTGGGAAATATGTGGTGTAGTTGATTGAGAATGCAGTGTCTTCATATCTCGAAGCATTCTGACAGAGCATCTGTCAATATTTCAATGATGATCAAAAGAAACAAAACAGACAGTATTTAAATTAACATTTGTTGACAAGTTCATATCAAAATCATAATAATCATATTAGGACAATCTATCACTTGTCAATGCAACTGATGTATGTAAAGTATATGACCATCACTTGTTTTGACCAGATTGTTGTCTCACCTGTGCCCTTTCTGCATCATTGACAGCATCCTCAAGGACTGCTTGCTGCCAGTCTTGTGCTTCATTTGCTTAGCAGCTGCTGTGGGAATAATAGGTGGTTGATGATCAACAACAATGGGTTGCACCACACATAGAAATGTCCAATCTAGGAAACAAAGACATTGAACTCAAAGCTGGACTGCCCACAGACTTTTCTGGGAATCTGAAGGATGCAATATGTTGGAAAATGGCCATGACCGCCTACTTCAACATGAACAAGGAGTTCTACAACAAGAACACCAAGGTCTTAACCACTCTTGCAAAGATGAGCAAGGGTCAAGGGAGCGCCTTCTCTGAATCTATCTATGTCCAACTTGCCAATAACATGGTGAAAGACCTCATCTTCACTCAACTTATGGACAACTTTGAGAAGACCTTCTTCCCCTTCGACTACAAAAACCAAGCAAGAGATCAGTTAAACAAGCTGAAACAGCAAGGGAAGGATGATGCTGGATGCACCAACTACATCACTGCCTGTTAGATTCGTTGATTTGCTGTCATGAGATCGTGCAAACGAATTGTAGAACAAATGACGCTGAGGATATAACTGCTCCCTCTAGCGCTTCTTGTGAACTGAGAGCACTTGATACGTGGCTCCAGACGTTGGTGTGACGAGAACCTCAAAGCATTGTCACACACAAGTACTTCGGGAGACCAGAGATTGCATAGGAAAGTACTAGAGGAAAGAAGTACATCCAAGTGCATAGAACTGGCTGAGGAAATGCCAGAGAAGAGGGTAGACTACTTATACTAGGCTGGGAGGCTGTGTAAGGCAGTAGCCGCAGTAAGGAGCTGCATAAGGCAGTAAGTATGCTATGTGTGCTGCACAGGGCAATGTGTGCTGCATAAAGCAATGTGTGCTGCGTAAAGCAATGCGTGCTGTGTAAGGTAGTGGCGAGGCAATGCGTGCTGCATAGGGCAGTGTATGCTGCGTAAAGCAATGTGTGCTGCATAGGGCAGTGTATGCTGCATAAAGCAATGCATGCTGCATAGGGCAGTGTGTACTGCATAGGGCAGTGTGGGTAGTCTATATGCGAGGCGGTGTGGGTGGTCTAGATGTGGGGCAGTGCAGGAGGTCTAGGTCTGAGGCAGTGCGTAGGAGAGGGCATCTGCCGAAGTGAGGAAAACAGTTTGGGTGGTTCTGTGAAGAGAGCGACAAGTGTCGCAAGGTGGTTTCATGCAGTTCCAAGGAGGTTCCGTGTGGTTCTGGGAGAAGATGATGTCTAAAGTAGAGGCAAACAAGTGTGAGGGATACAGCCTTTCTTTAGGCATCTACATTCTTCCTCTGCGATGAGGGTGAAGATAATATGCAGGGATGATAAAGAAAAAGAATTGTCCGGGCGTCAACCAGGATCATAACACTGCCTTCCAGGCCACAGAGGCCATAGTGGGAATAGACGATGAATTAACCAAGGTAAACTACCTCTTAAAAGGACTGGATCCAGATATCTCCACCAAGATTCTGTCCATCAACCCTCTTCCTGACAAACTCTCAGAATGGATTTGATTTTTCAGAATGTTCCACACTCAGAACAAGAGGATAGATAACTTGCAGAAGGGACAAAAGGTGGACTTCCAGGTCAAAGGAAGACCCCCTAGAGACCCCAATGCCATGGACATCGATGCTGTCCATGTCAACTCCATCAGACTTTCACCTGTAGAGAAGGCAGAACACATGAGGAACAACAAGTGTTTTATATGCCACCAGGTAGGGTGCAACACCAGGAACCACCCTGAGACAAACATCCAGGAGGACAAGGAAAGAGCAACAATTGGGCCCCTCCTCGCCCACAGAGGAACCCTGCCAGGAATGAACATGTCAGAAAGACTAAGTTCGAAGAGTACCAGGACACCCTTAAAGAGAGGGGTGTTATTGAGGAGGAACTTGTACACACACTTGACATCCTCTATGAGATCAACAAGCTGGAGACCATTGCCACAACCCTGGTCGAAAAAGAAGAAATCCCAAAGAAGGATTTTTAGACAGGAGGAAAGGGTCAACACTCTCCCATCCTGAAGTAATAGCACCAGTATTCTTGTCTGATCCAAACAGTGAATCCATGTGAATTCCCATCTTGCTGTTTGAACAAGAAAACAACCAAATTGTTGACATGTTTGCCCTCGTAAACTGTGAAGCAAGCGGAGACTTCATAGATTGCAATCTAGTGAAGAAGAAAGAATATAAACAGATACAACTAGACAAACCCAAGAAGGCACACAACGCAGATGGATCTCCAAACACTGGAGGGATAATCCATCATAAAGTCACCCTTACAATCCAGATTGGAGAAGTAAACGAGGAAAGAGATTTCCTCGTCATCAATTGTGGAAAGGAAAACATGGCTCTGAGAGACCAACCCCACAATAAACTGGACAACTGGAGAAGTAACCCTCCCAGACAAACCCAGAACCCCATGACACAACTTCCCTAGAGTAGTATGCCAACAATATCTTGTCCAATATCTGGAGCTAGACCCAGATGAGAAAATAGCCAGACTATGGAGAAAGAGAATTGACAAAAGGATAGAAACCCTCATCAGGAAAACCACACTCTCAACTGAACTTGCAGAGAAAGACCCCCACAAAGAAGAACCACTTCCCCCTAAATACAATGACTTTGTTGACGTCTTTGCTGAATGAGAAGGAGATGAACTCCCACCCTCTTGACCATTTGATCATGGCATAGACCTTGACGAAATCTTCATACCCAAGATAGCCAAGGTATACCCCTTAAACCCCAAGGAAAAGGAAGCTTGTAAGAATTTCATCAATGAACCTCTGAAATCAGGGGAAATAGTTCCATCCAAATCATCACAGGCATCTCCCTTCTTCTTTGTACCAAAGAAGGATGGATCCATATGACCTTGCCAGGATTACTGATATCTAAACTCCCACACCACCAAGAATGCCTACCCACTCCCACTTATCTCAGATCTTGTCGACCAGCTTAAAGAATCATCCATTTTTACTAAAATGGACATCTGATGGGGATACAACAATGTCCTCATCAAACTGCAAGACAGATGGAAGGCAGCATTCGTAACCCTCATGGGACTCTTTGAACCAACTGTAATGTTCTTTGGTTTATGCAATTCCCCAGCAACATTCCAAGCCTTGATGAATCACACCTTCGCTGACTTCATAGCAGAAGGATGGCTAATTGTCTACATGGACGACATCCTCATCCACTTTAATGATCCAACCCTTCACCAAGAGCAAACCAGCCAGGTCCTCCAACGACTCAGAGCACACCACTTGTCACTGAAACTGAAAAAGTGTTTCTTCGACAAAGAGAAAGTAGAATACCTTGGAACGATCATCTGAGCAGACCGGATCCAAATGGACCCTGTAAAACTAAAGGCCATCCATGAATGGCAACCTCCCCAATCAGTCAAAGCAGTCCAATCATTCATTGGATTCTGCAATTTCTACAGAGAGTTTATCCCAAACTTTTTCACCAAGGCACAACCCCTACATGACTTAACCAAGAAAGGAGTCAAATGGGAATGGACCAAAGAATGTGACAATG
>JBBPLF010001241.1:0-10560 GCA_038089615.1 Aureoboletus auriporus
CTGATAAAAGGACTGGACCCGGACATCTCCACAAAGATCCTCTCCATCAACCCTCTTCCTGACAAACTCTCGGAATGGCTCAGACTTTCTGGAGTATTTCATGCTCAGAATAAGAGGATAGAGGATCTGTGAAAAGGAAGAAGAGTAGACTTCCAGGTCAAAGGAAGACCTACTAGAGACCCCAAATGCCATGGATGTTGATGCAGTATGCATCAACTTTACCAGACTTTCACCAGCAGAGAAAGCTGAACACATGAAGAACAACAAGTGTTTCAGGTGCCACCGAGTAGGATGTCGTCCTAAGGACCACTACCAAGACCAACGTCCCAAGGGACAAGGAAAGAGCAACAACTGGGCCCCTCCTCACCTGCTGAGGAACCCCGCTATGAATGAACATATCAGAAAGACTAAGTTCGAAGAGTACCAGGACACCTTAAAGGAAAGGGATGTCACTGAGGAGGACGTATGCACACTCGACATCCTCTATGATATCGATAAACCGGAAACCATTGCCACAGCCCGGATCGAAGAAGAAGAAATCTCAAAGAAGGATTTTTAGGCAGGAGGAAGGGTCAACACTCTCCCATCCTGAAACAATAGCACCAGTGTTCTTATCAGACCCAAACAGTGAATCTATGTGAATTCCTATCTCACTGTTTGAACAAGAAAATGATCAAATTGTTGACACATTTGCCCTTGTAGATTGCAGAGCCAGTGGAGACTTCATAGATCACGATCTAGTGAAGAAAAAAGGGTACAAACAAATTCGACTGGACAAACCTAAGAAAGCACACAATGCGGATGGATCCCCAAACACCAGAGGAATAATTCGCCATAAAGTGACTCTTACGATTCAGATTGGAGAAGTAAATGAGGAAAGAGACTTCCTCGTTATCAATTGTGGAAAAGAGAACCTAATTCTCGGGATAACGTGGCTCCGAGAAACCAACCCCATAATAAACTGGACAACTGGAGAAGTAGCCCTCCCAGATAAACCCAAGACCCCATAGCACGATTCCCCCAGGGCAGTATGCCAAAAGTATCTCGTCCGATACCTGGAACTAGACCCCGATGAAAAGATAGCCAAACTATGGAAAAAAAGGATCGACAACCGAATAAAAACTCTCATCAGAAAGACCACTCTCACCACTGAAATCGTGGTCCAAGGACCCCATAAGGAAAAACCCCTTCCCCCTGAATACAAAGATTTTGCCGGCGTCTTCGCTGAAAGAGAAGGAGATGAACTACCACCCTCCCGACCATTTGATCATGGTATCGATCTTGACCAAACCTTCATACCCAAAGTAGCCAAGGTATACCCATTAAACCCCAAGGAAAAAGAAGCTTGCAGAGATTTCATTGATGAACATCTGAAATCTGGGAAAATAGTTCCATCCAAATCCCCACAAGCCTCCCCTTTCTTCTTTGTACCAAAGAAGGATGGATCTGTACAACCTTGCCAAGATTACCGATACCTGAGCTCTCACACCACCAAAAATGCCTACCCACTCCTGCTCATCTCAGATCTAATCAACCAGCTTAAAGGATCATCCATCTTTATCAAAATGTGGGGATACAACAACATCCTCATCAAACCACAAGACAGATGGAAAGCAGCATTTATAACCCCCATGGGACTCTTCAAACCAACGGTAATGTTCTTTGGCATGTGCAACTCCCCAGTGACATTCCAGACTTTGATGAACCACACCTTCACTGACCTCATAGCAGAAGGATGGCTAATCATTTACATGGATGATATCCTCATCCACTCCAACGACCCAATTATTCACCAGGAATGGACACGACAAGTCCTCCAAAGGCTTAGAGAACACCGCTTATCACTGAAACTGAAAAAGTGTTTCTTCGACAAGGAGGAAGTGGAATACCTCAGAATGATCATCCGAGCAGACCAGATCCAGATGAACCCAGTAAAACTAAAAGCCATCCATGAATGGCAACCCCCCCAATCGGTAAAAGCAGTCCGATCATTCATCGGATTCTGCAACTTCTATTGGAAGTTCATCCCAAACTTCTCTACTAAAGCAGGACCCCTACACGACCTAACCAAGAAAGGAGCCAAGTGGGAATGGACCACAGGGTGTGATGAAGCCTTCCAAGCTATCAAACAAACCTTCCTACAGAATCCTGTCTTACAGATGCCCGATGTCATGAAACCCTTTTCCGTTATAACGGACACCTTCCTGATGGCCATAGGAGCTGTCCTCATGCAAAAAGACAGCAATGGGGACCTACACCCTTGTGCTTACCTTTCCAAAACCCTCTCCCCTGCTGAACAGTACTATGACATCTATGATCGAGAACTCCTCGGAGTAATCTATGCCCTGGAAGAATGGAAACACTACCTACAGGGAACTGGACTCCCAGTAACAGTCATTACTGACCACAAAAACCTTGCCTACTTTAAAGAACCACAGAAACTATCCAGGAGGCAAGCAAGATGGATGTTATTCCTCCAAGATTTTGACCTCTCCTTCTCCCTGGTCCCAGGAACACAGATGGGCCCCGCAGACGCACTATCTCGACGGGACATCATGGATACTTCCCAAGATAATCAGGAGGTTACCCTTTTACCTGAAGACATCTTCATCCGCACCCTCGACTTTGCCCTGGTTGAGAAAATTGCTGAATCCACCCCATCCAACCCATTGGTTGTCACTGCCTTTAAAGCACTAAATGAGGGCACTCCCTTAATCACCAAATCTCAACCACACGACTGGGATTACACTAATGGGATGTTACACTACAAACATTGACTCTATATTCTGGAACCAGCTAGACAAGGGCTTGTCCACCTTACACACGAAAGCGACCATAGAGGACATGGCGGAATATTCCGCACTACCAACCTGATGCAATGCGATTACTGGTGTCCTGGCATGACCACCTTCATCCACAAATTTGTCCAAGGTTGCGCAGTTTGCCAAGCTAATAATGTAAACACCCATCCTACCACCCCTGCATTGACACCACTCCCCTTCACCTGCACTCATCCCTTTCAGCAAGTTTCTGTTGACCTCATTACCGACCTCCTGCCTTCTCTCACTTTTGACTCTATCATGGTCGTGATCGACCATGGCCTTACAAAGAGGGTCATTCTCATACCTTGCCACAAAACCATTGACGCTGCTGGAGTGGCCCAACTTTTCTTCACAAATGTATTCTGACATTATGGACTCCATGACTACTGCATCTCCAACAGAGGACCTCAATTCACATCTGCCTTTGCACGAGAACTTGCCAGACTCCTAAAATATGATCTAAAACTCTCGTCCGCATACCATCCCCAAACTGATGGAGAAACTGAATGGGTAAATCAGGAACTTGAAACCTACCTATGCATATTCTGTGACGGACACCCAGAACAATGGGCAGAACTACTCCTGATGGCAGAATTCTCCCACAATTCCGCTGTCCACTCCTCCACCCTGAAATCTCCTTTCTCCCTCATCTTGGGATACGAACTCTGCTCCTATCCTCCAATCGGAAAGACATTCCTCCCTGCTCTGGAAACACGCCTATCAGAATTAGAGGAAGCCCGACAGGAAGCTCTTGCTGCGCACGAAAAGACCCAATGGATCATGAAAGAATGAACTTCTTCTAAGTTTCCCCCCTGGGAAGTCAGAGACAAGGTTTGGCTGGAAGGGAGAAATCTTTGACTGCAGTACCTATCAAGAAAACTATCCCCTAAATGAGAAGGACCATTTGAAATCACACAGGTCATCTCCCCTGTATCGTACTGCCTTAAACTACTGCTGACCTGGAAGATTCATGATGTCTTCCATGCCTCTCTCCTATCCCCTTATCAAGAAACTGCGGAATATGGCCCCAACTTCTCAGATCCACCACCCGAGTTGATCAGTGGAGAAGAAGAATACCAAATAGACTCCATCCTCTCACACTGCGGGACACGAGGACGAAGGCAGTATCTTGTATCCTGGAAAGGATACTCTGCAGCAAAAAACACTTGGGAACCAGAGGGAAACCTCCAACATGCACAAACACTCCTGGATGAATATAAGTCCGCTCGACCAAAGGACTTCCCCCAGTAAATGCTCCAAAAGAGAAACTTTGAGTTCCAACCTGGTCTCCCCTTCTATAAATTCTTCTTCCTCTATTGCAATGATCTCCCACCATCTCACCCTCTCGAACACCAGTACTTCTGTAACAGACTATACAGTGGCTGTCCTTGGCACTACAAATCATGACCCAGCACTCCCCTTCCACAACCACCCATCGTAACTGCATCATGGCCAGAGGAACCTACAAATCCCTCATGGCCCAAAGAACCCACCTAGAACTACCTTACCCTTACTATGTTCGCTCAAATCGTCTCCTTCCTCCCTTATGAAGGATCCTCTTCGCCTCCATCTTGACTACCCCTGCTCTCACCTTGCGCATGGAATTAGACCTGCACTACAACTATGATAAGAAAACCAAAGACTTGTGCTCCCTCTTCCAAACATACCAGATTATCTGCCTTGCCACCCACCAACTCGTTCCTCATGATTCCCCAGAACACTTTGTGTCCACTATGCAAACCGGAGTAGACAAGGCGTGCTCCCTCATCCTTGACCTTCTCTATGAGGAAGGATTCGGACATCTTGTAGACTGCATCGAAGAAAACCTGCTCTGACCCATCGTAGAGCCATTCTTTGACATCTTGAGTGTCCACGAGTATAGGGTCTATGTAGGAGACACTCCCTGTGCTATACCCTTTGACCCCCATCTGGACACACCTGTAACGGTGGAAAGGACCCCCTCTCCTGTTCTCCAGGTCCCACCTCCTCGCTCCCCTGAGCAGACATACTTTCCTGCTCCAATCTCCATTCCAGAGTCCCCTAAAATCAACACCCATGCCTCCACTCCCTCTGACATTCCAGAAGACTCTCCAGTCGCTACCCGTTCACCCACTCCTGCCCCTGAGAACATGCAACAAGGAGCTCTTACTCACCATGAGAGCCTGCTACCTCCGAGACTTCCCCAAGCCATCCTGAATACCTTGGGAGACACCCTCCGTCCCCTCCTTCATTCCTTTCGAGGAATTTGGTCGGCCTCCTTGGACAGAGCAGGAATCACTTGGTGTTAACACTGGGCGTCGGAACGTAGCACAGCGAACACTCGAAGTAGTTCAGAGACTTGTTGTGGGCAAAGCAAAGAGAAGAAGTGTCTTACTACCCAATGCACACACTTGGGACTCGTGGATATGCTAAGTAACAACGCTGGATTGCGTAGAACTAGCTGGGGAAATACAGGCGAGGTCAGGTAGCTACTTATATGATGAGAGATACTGCGTGATCCAGTGTGTGCAGTATTGACTAAGTGACTGCGCACTGCGTAAGGCGATGTGCGCAGTACGGGCTATGTATCTGAATGAGTAAAGGAATATGAGTCATCATATAAGGAGAATGATGACGAGGAGAGGTTTTAGTCTGTTATGTAAGAAAGGGATGTACCATAAGTGAAAAGTGTACCGTAACTGGGAAGTGTACCGTAAGTGGAAAGTGTACCGTAAGTGGAGAGTGTACCGTAAGTCGGCGTGTTCGTCAGGTGTGATGTTACATGTTCGTCAGGTGTGACTCGGCGCGTTTGTCAGGAAGAAAGAAAGAAACCTAATAGGGGGAAGAAGATAGATGTCTTGCAAAGACACGGGAAGAGGTGATGAGTCCATAGACATAGGGAAAAGAGGGGTTATAGGGGAAAATCGTAACATTACCCCCTTCGTAACGTTGAAGCACCTGCTCAACGATCTGGTCCCTTGGTATCTCCCTCGTTGACCTCGTAGTTGGTGAAGTCGAGGTTGCCATTGAGAAAGCCGTCATCTCGGTCGAGCCCATTATAAACTGGGCAATTGGCACGAATGTGTCCATACTCGTCACATTCTCCGCATTGTCTTCGGGGGCATCTGGCCTGAACATGTCCAGGGGCGTGTTTATGGCACCAGGGGCAGGTGTACTTTCCACAAAAGATGCAGAGATGGTCCGGTTTTCCGCATTGGTGGCAGTGGAGTCGTTTCTTCGGACGTGTTGGGATTTGGGAGGTGTCAATGTTGATTGGATCTCGAGAGGTGCCTGCTCCGTCAAGGGAAACGGACCTGACTCCTCGAAAGGAATTGAGGAGGGGGTAAAGGGTGTCATCCAGTGTATTCATCATTGCCTGGGCAAGCCTGGGTGGTAACAGGCTCTCATGGTGAGTAAGAGCTCCTCATTGCATGTTCTCAGGGGCAGGAGTGGGCGAACGGGTTGCGACTGGAGAGTCTTCTGAAACATCCGAGGGAGTGGGGGCATGGGTGTCGATCTTAGGAGACTCTGGAGTGGAGATTGGAGCGGGAAAGTAGGTCCTCACGGGGGAGTGAGGAGGCAGGATCTGGAGAACAGGCGAGGGGGTTCTTTCCACCATTACGGGTGTGTCCAAGTGAGGATCGAAAGGTATAGCCCAAGGGGTGTCCCCTACATAGATCCTGTACTCATGGACGCTCATGATTTCAAAGAAGGGCTCTACAATGGGTCGGAGCAAGTTTTCATTGATGCGGTCCACTAAATGTCTGAAACCTTCCTCATAGAGGAGGTTGAGGGTGAGGGAGCATGCTTCATTCACCCCTGTTTGCATGGTGGCTACGAAGTGTTTGGGGGAGTCATGAGGGATGAGTTGTTGGGCGGCGAGGCAGACGATCTGGTATGTTCGGAAAAGAGAGCATAAGTCTTTGGTTTTCTTATCATAGTTGTAGCGCAGGTCTAGTTCCATGCGCAGGGTGAGAGCAGGGGTAGTCAAGACAGAAGTGAAGAGAATCCTCCTCAAGCGAGGGGGGAGGCAATTGGAGCAGATGTAGTAGGGGTAGGATAGTTCTAGGTGGTTCTTTTGTGCCATGAGGGATTCGTAGGTTCCCCTGGCTATAATGCAGTTGCGATGAGTGTTCAACGGAGAGGGATGTTGTTGGGTCATGATTCATAGTGCCAGGGGCAGCCACTGTATAGTCTATTGCAAAAGTATTGGTGTTTGAGGGGATGAGATGGGGGAAGGTCATTGCGATAAAGGAAGAAGAATTTGTAAAAGGGAAGGCCTGGTTGGAATTCGAAGTTTCTCTTTCAGAGCATTTACTGGGGAAAATCCCTAGGTCGAGTGGACTTATATTCGTTCAGGAGTGTTTGTGCATGTTGGAGGTTTCCCTCCGGTTCCCAAGTGTTTTCTGCTGTGGAGTATCCTTTCCAGGATACTAGGTACTGCCTTCTTCCCTGTGTTCCGCGGTGTGAGAGGATGGAGTCTATTTCGTACTCTTCTTCTCCGCCGATCAATTCGGGCGGTGGATCAGAGAAGTTGGGGCCATGTTCTGCAGTCTCTCGATAAGGGGATAGGAGAGAGGTGTGGAAGACATTGTGTATCTTCCAGGTGGATGGTAGTTTGAGGCGGTATGACACAGGGGAGATAACCTATGTGATTTCAAATGGTCCTTCTCATTTAGGGGACAGTTTCTTAGATAGGTATCGCAATCGAAGGTTTCTTCCCTCTAGCCAGACTTTGTCACCGACTTTCCAGGAACGGAATTTGGAAGAGGTTCTTTCTTTTATGATCCATTGGGTTTTTTCGTGTGCAGCAAGAGCTTCCTGTCGGGCTTCCTCTAGTTCCGATAGGCATGTTTCCAGGGCAGGGAGGAACGTCTTTCCGATTGGAGGATAGGAGCGGGGTTCATATCCTAGGATGAGGGAGAAAGGGGATTTCAGGGTGGAGGAGTGAACAGCGGAATTGTGGGAGAATTCCGCCATGGGGAGTAGCTCCACCCATTGTTCTGGGTGTCCGTCACAGAATATGCACAAATAGGTCTCAAGTTCTTGGTTTACTTGTTCGGTTTCGTCATCAGTTTGGGGGTGATATGCTGAGGAAAGTTTTAGATTGTATTTTAGGAGTCTGGCCAGTTCTCGTGCAAATGCAGATGTGAATTGAGGTCCCCTGTCGGAGATACAGTGATCATGGAGTCCGTAGTGTTGAAACACGTTTGTGAAAAATAGTTGGGCAACTCCAGTGGCATCAATGTTTTTGTTGCAAGGGATGAGGATTACCCCCTTAGTAAGCCCGTGGTCGACCACGACCATGATAAAATCGAAAGTAAGGGAAAGGGGGAGATTGGTGATGAGATCAACTGAGATCTGTTGGAAAGGGTGAGTGTAGGAGGAGGGGAGAGGAGTCAATGCCAGAGTGGTGGGATGGGTATTGATTTTATTGGCCTGGCAGACCACACATCCTTGGACAAATTTGCGGATGAAGGTGGTCATGCCGGGCAACCAGTAGTCCCGTTGCAACAGGTTGGTAGTATGGAAAATCCCCCCATGTCCCCCATGGTTACTTTCATGCATGAGGCGGACGAGTCCATGTTGTGCAGGTTCTGGGATGTAGAGGCGGTGTTTATAATGTAGCATTCCCTCGGTATAATCCCAGTCGTGTGGTGAGGATTTAGAGATCAGAGGGGTGCCTTCGTTTAGTGCCTTCAGGGCGATGAGGACCAAGGGGTCCGAGGGGGTGGATTCGGCAATTTTCTCGACTAGGGCAATATCAAGGGTGTGGATAAAGATATCTTTGGGGAGGAGGGTAACTTCCTGGTTGTCAGTGGAAGTATCCACCGTATCCCGTTGAGACAGGGCGTCAGCAGGCCCCATTTGTGTCCCAGGTACTGGGGAAAAGTGGAGGTCGAAGTCTTGTAGGAATAGCATCCATCTTGCCTGTCTTCTGGAGAGTTTCTGTGGTTCCTTGAAGTATGCGAGGTTTTTATGGTCAGTGATGACCGTGACAGGAAGTCCTGTTCCCTGTAGGTAGTATTTCCATTCTTCTAGGGCGCGAATAACCCCCAGGAGTTCCCGATCGTAGATATCATAGTTTCGTTCCGCAGGTGATAGGGTTTTGGAGAGGTAGGCACACAGGTGTAGATCTCCATTGCTATCGCTTTGCATGAGGACAGCTCCTATAGCTGTTAAGGAGGTGTCGGTCATGACAGTAAAAGGTTTGGTAACATCGGGCATTTGGAGGACTGGTTTCTGGGTGAAGGTTTGTTTGATGGCTAGGAATGCTTCTTCACACTCCTTCGTCCAGTCCCACTTTGCTCCTTTTCTGGTTAAGTTGTGTAACGGTTTCGCTTTGGTAGAGAAGTTGGATATGAATTTTTGATAAAAGTTGCAGAATCCAATGAATGATCAGACTGCTTTGACCGACTTAGGGGGTTGCCATTCGTTTATGGCTTTCAATTTGACTGGGTCCATCTGGATCCGGTCGGCTCTAATGATCATCCCGAGGTATTCCACCTCAGCTTTGTCAAAGAAACACTTCTTCAATTTCAGGGATAGTTTGTGTTCTCGGAGTCTTTGGAGGACTCAACGAGTTCGTTCCTGGTGTACCATTGGGTCGCTAGAATGGATGAGGATATCGTCCATGTAGATGATTAACCATCCTTCAGCGAGAAGATCCGCGAAGGTGTGGTTCATCAGGGCCTGAAACGTTGCTGGGGAGTTGCACATGCCAAAGAACATTACTGTTGGTTCAAACAGTCCCATAGGTGTTATAAACGCGGCTTTCCATCTGTCCTGTGGCTTGATAAGGACATTGTTATATCCCCATCGGATGTCCATTTTGGTGAAAATGGATGAGCCTTTGAGTTGGTCGATGAGATCGGAGATAAGAGGAAGTGGGTAAGCGTTTTTGATGGTATGGGAGTTGAGATATCGATAGTCCTGGCATGGACGTACAGATCCATCCTTTTTTGGTACAAAGAAGAACGGGGATGCCTGTGGGGATTTGGATGGAATGATTTTCCCAGATTTCAGATGTTCATCGATGAAATCCTTGCAGGCTTCCTTCTCCTTGGGGTTCAAGGGATACACTTTGGCCACCTTGGGTACAAAGGTTGAGTCGAGGTCTACTCCGTGGTCAAATGGTCGGGATGGTGGTAACTCATCTCCCTCTCGTTCGGCAAAGACGTCAGCGAAGTCTTTGTATTCTGGTGGAAGTGTTTCTTCTTTGGATTTTTCCTGGGCAGCAAGTTCGGTGGCAAGTGTGGTTTTCCTGAGGGTCTTTATCCTTTTGTCCATTCTCTTTTTCCACATTTTGGCTATCTTCTCATCCGGATCTAGGTCCAGATATCGGACGAGGTATCTTTGACATGTTGCTTTTGGGGAGTCATGTCGTGGGGCTTTTGGTTTGTCAAGTAGGGCGATTTCTCCTAAGGTCCAGTTTATCGAGGGGTTGGTTTCTCGAAGCCACGTTATGCCAAGGATTAGGTTCTCTTTTCTGCAGTTGATAACGAGGAATTCTCTTTTCTCGTTTACTTCTCCGATCCGAATAGTAAGGATCACTTTGTGGCGGATGATTCCTCCTATGTTTGGGGATCCATCAGCATTTTGTGCCTTCTTTGGTTTATCTAGTTGGATCTGTTTGTAGCCTTTCTTCTTCACTAGATTGCGATCTATGAAGTCTCCACTTGCTCCACAATCGATAAGGGCAAACGTGTCGATGATTTGGTCATTTTCTTGTTTGAACAGTGAGATAGGGATTCGCATA
>JBBPLF010001242.1:0-10547 GCA_038089615.1 Aureoboletus auriporus
AGTGCGTAGAACTGGCTGGGGAAATGCCAGTGAAGAGGGTAGACTACTTATACTAGGCTGGGATGCTGCATAAGGCAGTAGCCGCAGTATGTGCTGCGTAAAGCAATGCGTAAGCTATGTATGCTGTGTGGGCAATGCGTGCTGCGCCAGGTGATGCGTTTAGCGCGGTGATGCGTGCTGTCCGGGCTGCGTAGGGCAGTGGGGACTGCGCGTGCTGCGTATGGCAATGCAGGGTAATCTAGATGGGATCGGGAGATACGAGTCATCTTCGGGAGATATGATGACGAGAAGGGAATGGTCCGTAGAATAAGGAAAGGATGAGTGTGACTCATCAGGGGTAGTGTGACTCAACAAGTGAGTGAGCGTGACTCAACAAGTGAGCGTGACTCGACAAGTGAGCATCAGGTGTTCATCTGGCGGGCAAGGCGTGTAAGCGAATGTGATGGGTAGACCCTTGTCCTAGGTGTCTACATTCTTCCTCCGAATGCAAGGCGTTTACATTCTTCCTCCGAATGCAAGGTGGAAGGTTGAGCGAAGAGGTGAAGGGAAGGGTGAAAGAAAATGAATATTCCGGGCGCCAACCTGGATCGTAACAAAAATCAATTGCCTAAGGTCAAATGGGCAGAAATTGGTGTGAAAAAAAATAGGAGAGGGGCTTAGTAATGGGTTGGTTGAGGGAACTCTCAAGTTTGAAGGAGGTTGCTTGATGCTATGGCTTTCATACCAGCCTTTTTCAAGTGAAGGTGAATTGTAACAGGATGGAGGGTTTGGTTGGTGATAGTGGAGAGTGCTTTGGTCACTTGGACAGCATTTTGGGCTTTGTTGTTGCCAATAAAATGAATAGCATGCCAAATATTGGTAGAGGAAAGTTTTGATGGACAATCACCAACAGATTTCTGAAGGCCAAAACACTCCTTGGAACAAAGCCTGGATATGGTAGCAATGCCAATACTAGTATCAGAGGCAATGGAGTAGGTGGAATGACCAATATCAATCTAAAAAAGGATAGTATTTTGTTAGGTGGCAGAAAGAGATCACATGATGATAGTGGTTGAGAAAAACAACAGCAATTATCCATGTATTTTGTTAAGATTCTATTATTCATGATGAAAGTCCAAAAACTGTTCCAATGTAGTTTTCATTTTATAATGGCCATATCTCCGCCAAATATGGGCCAAATCACATGATCCAGGTACTGGGAGATAGCCGAGAGTGTCTGCTCTAATATGTCTCCCTAAGGCTAAGCAACATTCCCACAGGTGTTTGCAGTGCACTGCATGCACTGCATTAGTGTTAGTTATTGGAACAGTTTTTGGAGTCACTGTATATACTATAGTAGCGTTGAAGAGAAGAACAAGGCTCTGGATCTCAGGAATATGAGTCACAAAACCTTGGATAGCTGCTGTGGGTGGTAAGAAGGGAGCGATATGTTTGCCCTTAAAGGGATATGCAAGAGGAATGAAAAGAGGGACAACTGGCCAAGATCCTTTGACTGGGGAAGAGTTTTAATGACAAACCCGAGACTTTCCAGAGTGTTCTGCTGAAAGTCGGCGGCAGATCCGCAGAATGCACAGTGTAATGCAAAGAATGCGAAAGCGGAAAATGATAAGGACGATGAGGACTTGTGCAGAAGCCCTTAAGATGGTTGACGATTGAAGGGAACAATAGATGGAAGGACGAAAAAGATCAATTTCAACTGTCTAAGTACAGTCTTTTATAGTTTGGGCATACCCTAGACTGAAACAAGTAAGGTACATGCATTACAATACCTGTTGAAGGCATGGAGACGACTAAATATGTGAATAAAGTACTTGATAAGGTAATCCAAGTTGTCAGGATGTGGTACGACTTGATACAACAAGTCATAAACGTAATGCAAGCAAAAGAACTTACCAGCGATGGAACCTGAGTGCGAATGCGGAATGCAGACTTTGCAGATTTTGTTCGGATCATTGTGAGTTGATGCGAGAGAGTGTGGAAATGACTTTAGATGGCCGCGGTAGAGGGTGAAAATGTTAGGAAGGGGATTGTTACGATTTGAATCAGTACCCGGACAATTCATTTTTCTTCTTCCTCACGCGATCCTTTACCTTTCATTCGGAGGAGGAATGTTAATACCTTCCCACCCGGAGGAAGACTCTCCCTCACACTTGTTGAGCCACGCCACACTCACACTTGTTGAGTCACGCTACACTCACTTGTTGAGTCACGCTACCTCCGATGAGTCACACTCATCCTCCCCTTACTTTACGGACCTTTCCCTTCGTCATCACATCTCCCGATTGATGACTAGCATCTCCCAATCCCATCTAGATTATCCTGCATCGCCTTACACAGCACGCGCAGCCCCACTGCCCTACGCAGCCCGGATAGCACGCATCACCGCGCTGAATGCATCACCTTGCGCAGCACGCATTGCCCCGCGCAGCATACATAGCTTACGCAGCACATACTGCGGCTACTGCCTTACGCAGCATCCCAACCTAGTATAAGTAGTCTACCCTCTTCACTGGCATTTCCCCAGCCAGTTCTACGCACTTGGATGTACTTCTCTCCTCTAGTACTATCCTATGCCATCTCTGGTCTCCCGAAGTACTTGTGTGTGACAATGCTTTGAGGTTCCTCATCACACCCACGTCTGGAGCCACGTATCAAGTGCTCTCAGTTCATACGAAAGCACTAGAGAGAGCGGTTATATCCTCAGCGTTATTTGTTACTAAGATTCGTTTGCACGATCTCACGACGGCAAATCAACGAATCTAACAGATGCATGTCAGTAACTTGAACATGCTCGGTAAAGAGTCATCAGAGGGACTTAGTAACATGACTTACATTTGTAGTCATTCTTTGGGATGTGTTCAATGAGTTGAGGCTCAATTTGACCAAGGAGTTTGAGAAGGGCCTGAGGATTCTTTTGACTGTGTTTGAGCTGAACCTGAGGGTAAGACATTTGTTGTATTCGGCTAGTATATAGGCACAACTGGCCTCAATGAAATGCACAAAAATGTACATGAGCTGGGACACACTGCAAATGACTTTAGGTTGGACTCAGATACAAGACTTGGTTATCAAGCAGTCAGGAGGCATGCTGAGAAGATGAAAGTGGCTACATAAAATCTAAATGTTTCAGTGCATTTGCAATCTCAGTGTTAGGTGAACATTCTTGTAAACTCACTGGCACTTTGAAGTAGGTTGTCACCATTTGAGTTCCAAGAGTAAGTCTACTGTAAACAGAGCATGCTTAGCACAATCAAATGAACTTACCTCATATTTGTACTTCAGCTCCTCCAAGTCCATCTGAATCTGCATGAAAATAGAGTATATTTTTGACTGACCACTTTGTGTAATAACTTCATTGTGACCAGTACAGCAGAGCAATTTCGAGGTGCCTGCAACAACCCCTTGGGTGGTTTTTCCGGTCTCCGACAGTCAACCCCTTCTCAGCTCCCCGGCTCGCGACCCCCTTGCTACGACGAATCTGCCGAAAGGTCCAGGACCATTGCGTGGGAATCCTGGGTATGACGCAGCTCCCACCCCTGGAATTTTCCCCAGCTAGCCTTATCGATCACGTGACTTCGTGCTCCTCCCATCACACAAAAGGCCTTCTCCTCCTTCGACGCGATAGACCGAAAATTATTTGATGCTCCCTCGACACGTCCAAAGTTTCCTCCTTGCCCGTCACCCACTGTCGACCCGGTTTCCGTCTCCCTTCCAGATATCCATCATTCCATCCCTCCTCACGCACCCACAACGATCCTCCCAAATCTCCCTTCCAGACCTTTGTTGATGTCTTTCGTGAAGAACTCCACAAGAACAGGGAGCTACAGCACAAAGTGAAGCAATTGCAAGGCGACATCGACAAACTTCAGAATTAAAAGCCTTGAAACGCTCCAGAGATGTCTACGAGCATGCGAGGGAACCTCTTCCTCCTTTTCTTCCCAAACACACCTCGTGCTCAACTTTTGTTCTCTTAGTTGACGTCCATTATCAAGGCAAGCCCCTGGTTGAAAGCAGTGGCAGAGGAGCTCAAAAAGGCGGGTGGTGATTTCGTGTGTGAAGCTCTGAAAATGATGGAGGAGAGGGAGATCATGCATGCTGTGGGTGATGTTTTGCTTCCCTCGTTTCTGGTTGCTTCATCTATCCCCACTCAGATATCCCATGCGACCAATTCGCTCTCTAACACGATTGCGCACACGACCGAACCTATTCGCAATACGGCTGCTTACAAGACGTGGGCAGAGATGTTGGTGGATGCGCTGGATAATTCGGGCTCTGCGAAACATGCTGGCTTTAAAGACAAGAAGGGGTGTCGGCTGCGACGATAAAAACGGCTCGAAAAAGGGGGACTTGCAGCACGGCGCGTCATCACAGAGGATCAAGAGTATATTCTTTCTTGGGCCTGCCCGTTTCCGCTCACCTTCTTCAGAGCTGGCCAGGCACTGGTTTTCGTCTGCAAGACAGGAGGCATGGGGGAACTTCAAGAATACCGATCCTGTCATGCAGCGAACGTCGGCTCTCCGTTCTGCTTACCAAGAGTCGGAATCGGCTCTAGTGGTCCCGCTCCGTGCGGTGACGTCGATGCCGACGATTGGCTTTTGGTTTGAAGAGAACGAAGTGGCGCAGGTGACACACATGATGAAGGGTCTCAATCCACTGTTTTCACGCGAGGCATTTGAGAAGGAACTGCGGGAATATATCATTCCGGAGGTTGTCGATAGCAATCTGTCCGCTGACCGGGAAATATTGATGAGATGGTGTTCTGAAGCCGTAAGTGTATTGGGTTTGTCGACCATGTGGTTTGCTGAGCTGTTGTCATTGTCGAACAGACATACAACGTATTGTGGGCAACGATGGAGCAGTACCCTCGGTAGGGGCCAACTCCTCATCGTCCCTTCAGGTAGGTGTCTTGCCCATTGTTGCTCGCGACTCACGCATTTTTTTTACAGAACGACAAGTGATTACCTTCCTCTTGGATGCCCTTGAACCCATGCATCCCATGGCTGGTTTAAAGCCTGCAAAGCGTATATCTTCATATACATCGTTTTTCAAAGCCGGTATCTGCCTTGGAAAAATGCTTGCTTGTGTCGTCAAGTCGAGTCTGCTCTCCAGCACAATCAAGACTCTTGAGCCAATTGATCAGAATATACGCGGGCGGAGGAAATCGACGTTCCGCAAGCTGTCAAGGAGGGAACGATACGCTCAAACTTTTCAGAGTATGTCCTTCATCATCTCCTTTTTTTTTATTCGTTGACACGCGAGTCAGGAATCCTACATTCCTGTCGAGTCAAGTTCGATACATTTCCTGAAGACGAGACTTTGTGTGGGTTGTTCAAAGGGCTCGCGAGATCGTTGACCTCGAGAGCTTGGATACGCAAAGCTTGTTGGATCCAGCCGACGCATCGATCGACCTTGTGAGGAAACGAGAGAACCTGCGTCCGATGGGGATCCATCGAATTGACAACGAATTCCTGTTGTGCTATGATGGTAAGAGCAAGAACTGGAAATGACGCTATCAGTACTTACTCCAAGTGGTCAAAGACTTTGCTTTTTATGTCAACAGGAGCAGCTGGCGGTCACGACCAAATTTCATGGTTCATTGGGAACGGTCACCGACAGGTTTTAGTGAGTGCAAATGCAGACACAACATTCCTAATATATCGCTTAGCGATGGGGCAGTCGAGCCCACGAGCCCACGTTTGTAGAGATTCGACATGTCGAAACGGGTCTCGTGTCCGAAGTCATCCAAGGTAACAACCTACGCCTGCTCTTCGCAGATATCCCGCCATCAAGGACATCGACAACAAACCCACAACATAACACGTATTTTACACCACAACCATACCAAGCGAACCCGTACCAACAGACTTCGTCGACAATGTACGGGCGTCCGTCGTTGCCTGGACATGGTCCGCCCGTGCGGGGCCATGGCCAGTACTCCAAATACACGCAACCAGGTCGCGATGAGATCCTGATCGTGTCAGTTGACCGGCTCGGCTCACTGTCGGCAATAATGGATGACGAGGGGCTGGGTAATTCAATGAGTCTTATTCACCACTGGCCTGGGGGCACTACATTTAATGGTTGGCTCAGTGTATAGTTAGATCGTACTTCATCTGTTGTGATTTTCTTTTTCTCCACGGATTAGTAGCACCTGCCATTCAAAAATAAGAGTACGATTCCAGAGCAAATGGCCTTCACATCTTTGTCATTCTAATTGCACATTCAAAAGGTGGACGGGTGTAAATCGGGACTGCAGCTCGTATGAAAAATGAAATTCGCTGACAACACTGTCGTATAAAAGGCAGAGACAAGTCCAGTATTTTCTATTTCAGGGTTTGCATCGCTGCCGACAATCGAGTCCTGCTCATGCCTGCACCTCTGCAAGCTCGGACTTTTCTAACCCCCCCTCAGCAAACTTGAGCCCCTTCTTCTAGCCATCTAGATTCTGGCACTGAGATGTGAACCTGTCACGAAAAAAGTCCTTCAAGCACACGGAATAGGCGTGTAACAGCACGATCTCACATATAGGGTGCAGACCCTGGATGAAGCGACGTGGGCTTGGATTCTGATTAGAAATTGACACGTGAAAGTCCCATTGTAACCTTATTGTGGCTCTGAGATTGGCGAACGATACACCGTCGGGATGGGTGTTTCCCCAAAAAGTCGCTTCCGTTCCAGAGAGGATGCCTCTGCCCTAGAATTGAAATTGAGTCACCTATTGCTCCAGTCGCAAGCGGTGGGCTGGACGACATGTCGAAACATCAAGGATAAAAAAAAAGGTGTACGTCTAAATCGGAGATGGGACTGACTGTCACTTTCCAGCATCTGCTGGTCATCCGTTTCGACTTTCTTCAACCGATAGGGAGGCATGCATTGAATGTCTTTCAAACGACACTCCGTCTAGGCTCTTTGTTCGTTATGATCGGCTATCCCTGCGTGACTCTGGCTACAAAGCGTTCCTCAAAGACAGCTGATGCTAAGCGACTGTAGATCCGATGGATATCTTTCAGAGAATTCCGGTATGCGATCAGTGAGAGGAGAGATACTCACCAAGTGGGGAAACGTGAGTCGCTCCTGGTGTTGCAGACCGCTCGCAGAACGCCATATTAAGTCAACGCACCGTCTATATCCATTACAAAGTGCAGTAGCAATCCGGGCTGGGTGTATGGCTCAGGCGAACGAATGGCGTACAGGACGTTCGAGAAACGGACCTTCAACCCAGAGAGGATGCGGTGACGCTAAGACAACCGAGAGACTGTCATCCATATCCATGCTAGCCTTCAGCGCTTCTAAATCGACATCCTCCATTAGATCCAACACTGCCATGTCAGTCGACGTTCGATCGTCGATGAGAGTCTCGTTGACATCATTGCCAGAGAGTTGATCGTCTCGTTTTCACTTGCACAGTGGTTGCCAGTGACATAAGATGAGCTCGTATCGACTCAGATGTCCAGAAAATCGACGCCCTCCGGATGAGTCCATGTGGAATGTTGTAGATGAAGCTTCCGACTTCGGTGTGGCTGATGACTGACAAGATCGAGCATGATCCCACAGGTCGACGCCTCAAGGCCTCATTCTCAGTACTTGGAAACCAGCAAGTGAGCGAATTGGTTGAATCGGCGATTGACTCGGACGACAACATGATCGCACTTCCAACACAGCTCCAACGCGAACCAAAACCATTCCCCCACCATCCACTTTGCAAGAGAAATAGACGACACTGACAAGATTGAATCGAGGATGTCATTGTAGAGGGATATGATGCACACCCGACGAAACCACCATTGAAGCTGAACGTGTGACGCTAGTAGGAACGAGAAAAGTATCCGAGATCGTATTATTGAATGAAGAATACCTACTGGGCTTGATGTTCTTTCCGTGCGCATCCAAACCGTCTCCAGCGACTCACCTGTTCCCCGAAAATTTCGATGTCCTCCATGTCCATGCTCGCGAACGAAAGTATTTCCAGACCTGACGTGACTGTCCGATGTTCCGCCCAAACAGGCACAGTGGGATGTCCCCAAGTGCCTGTGTCCCCCGTCGAAACACCTTGATCGGCTGAAGATCGAGATCGTCGTCCACCGTCGCCCTCGGATGTTGAAACGTTGACCAATCAACGCCGCTATTGAAACCAGTCTTCCGTCGAGAACCCTGCGCGTGACTCGGAGATGCGATTGACCTTCAAGTCTTCTCTTCGTCCCCGACAGCCTGAGGCTGCGAGTAAACTACTTCTTTCTTATTTCTCTGACCCTATTTCAATCCCGTTGCAGACCGAGCGCGCTTGTTCTGACACCCAGCTCGGCGGGTTCAGTTTTAGGTGGGGAAAGCTTTAAGCTTTTCACTGAACCGTAGGCTTCATCGATATCGATACACAGGATAGCGAAACTTTGGAACGTCAGTGGTTTGGCAGTAAATACCCCCGTTCCGACTGTCAGGTGATCACCATGACAGCATTAAGATCAAAATATCATAACCATGTAGGCGAAATTGAGCAAGTAAATAATCCTACTCAAGAGTACATCTGCTAGATCCGCATCAAATACAAAACAGCCAAGTATTCAGAGACCCGCATGAATGAATGGTAACCAACGTTCAAATGAGACATTGTCCTCCCTCAGTTGCCCGACCGCAAAGTGCAACGCTCTTGCAGCCTCCCGATAATCTGGCGTTGCGGTACCGTTCTGACGAAACAGGTACTCGTACACATCCTTTGCCACTCGAGGTGCAATATGGTCACTGATCGACCACATCGTACCGACGACCCCGCCATACCCCGCAAATAACATCCCTGCTGCAACATGGATGGCCTCATCGGAGAGAATCTTGTCACCCTTTGCCGTCTGGCATGCAGAGAGAAAGGCGAGTCCACCATGCGATCGCGATAATGAGACGATGTCGGATATTGTAAGACGACGTTCATTGGCGAGACAGAGTCCACTGTTAGTCGGATTTCGGTCGTCTTGGATTCCGTGGCATGCGAAATGGACCCAGTCTGCCTCTTTCATCAGCGGAAGAACTTCCTCGACTGTCCCGACAGAAGACTCTGTGAGTGTGGTTCGTCCGGAAGGGGAATTCTTGATCGCCGCCTTGATGTGTTCCAACTCGGTAACCACGCCTGGAAGTCGGGCTAGGCCATCCGAGGGTGGCTGACCCACAGCGAGAAAGCGAATATGATTGGTAGACGCAGTGCTGGATTTAAACGAGGTCGTAAGAATGCTGAGGTTGGGGATATACGATGAAATGACGAAATCAAAAACTTTGTGGCCAGGTTCTGAATGGCGGGCATCATCATAGAAACCAGCTGCATGTATGGGAAGGAACGCCAACGGCCCAGTTGGACACCAAAAAATGCGTGAGAGGTCCCCAGGAGTCTGTTAAGAGACGGAGATGAACAAGTGAGGTCAAGTATGAGCTACACAGTGACATACCGAGAGAGCCAAAGCATCCAGGACCGGCTTGACGACACATTTCCATAGCGAAGATAACATGGTTTTCCATTCGGTGGCCCGAGCATCCTCGTCTTCTACCGGATAACCATACCTGCCTTCACTAGCGTCGCGAACAAATTTTTTCAAAGAAGTCTCATGCTCCTTGGATCGGTGGAGAGTAAAATTAGGTAGGGGTACATGAATGACGTGATTCACATTGGCGAGAACAATCAATGCATCGCAACGGGATTTGGCAACATTGAGGATGACGACCGGTCCAGAGTGGGCTGAAGCACGAAGTACGGAGAATTCTTTGTGGAGAAGGAATCGCTCGAAGCCAGAGAATCCTCGGATGACCTGCAATAATCGACCTCGTTCGATCGCAAGCTTGCGGTGTTGATCAACCTCGTAGTGAAGCGACTTGATTGCAGGATCAGATTGTTCAGACATGGATTTTTCGCGTGCAGAACCAGCATATTCTAAGGCGGCAGACAGTTCACGAAGTCTACGAGCGTGATCCGGATGGGCAGAGGTTAGTTCATCATGCGAGCTACGAAGCTGAAGCAGCTCCCCCCAAACGACAGAACGACCTTGTTCAAGCCACTCGATGGCGATTTCTGGGCGTCCCGAGTGCAAAGCTGTGGCAGCGGCATCGCGGGCGACATTGGCAGCTTGAATGAGTTCACGAAAACGATGTGCAAGGGAAAGGCCAGCCCATGCGAGTTGAGGAAGGAGGTTGATGGCCACGGAATATGCATGGAGGAGAGACTCGTGGCGTAGGAAACGAGCACAGTAAATCCATCGTTGTGACGCACGAAAACGAATGGTAACAGGACCTGCAGTGGCACAAGCAGCAAGGGAGAATGGTATAATTGCGTGCTGGAGAGAATTGATATCCCCGTGGCGCCGGAAACGAGCGAAGAAGGAAATGCCAAGGTTGGATAGACGGCCAGGCTTGTCGGGATGACCATTGGGGGTAAGGTCGACAGCGTCCTGTTGCCTCGCAATTCCTTCCTCCAGGTCCCTCATCTCCCCGAGGCGCAAGAAACGAATCAAGAAGGAGTTGCCAAGGTTGTTTAGACGGCCAGGCTTGTTGGGATGACCATTGGGGGTAAGGTC